>JAHDVE020009750.1:0-186796 GCA_022606495.2 Halesus radiatus | reverse complement strand
TGTATTATGTACAATTGCCTTACTGTCATAATTTTACTTTCACTGTATAATCGGTGTGATGGATATAAAAAAACATTTCTTGTACATTATTTTTAAAATTAATTTTTGAGCAACATTTAAGGACTCGAGGGTAGTCTTGTAACATGAACCCCAACATACGATATTGTATGAAAGGAGAGATTGAACAAGAGCATAATATACAGTTTTTGGTGTAATTTGCTCCAACGTGAGTTTGAAGGGTTTAAGAGGTAAACAAGTTTCATTAAACGATTATTTATTTTCGGGTCTTAAATTACAAAATGAAGTTGGTCATTTATTTGGTTTCGCTATAGCCGATAGTATTCGCTACGGATATTTTAAAAAATGTGTTTTACTTCTTTAAAAGCGATAGGGCAATGCACACTTTATACTATTACATTTGGAGTAACTTTTTAGCCCTATCGAATAGAACCCCTTGCTAAAGGAGGTTTCCAATTAAGAGAATGGATGAGCAATGAGCAATTCGCTGCCATTATTGAAGGATATTCCGCTGGAACATCGGGTCCACACAAATGGAAGGGTAGAATTTAAAGATGGAACGTCGTCCTCATTAACAATATTGGGATTAAGTTGGGATCCTGAAAAGGATACCTTTTCGTATGCAATGGAAGAAAGCATATGGATATTTTAAAAACATGTAATACTGAGCTGCGTTGCGAGCATTTTCGATCCAATTGGATTAATTACCCCGGTTTTTTTAAAGGTAAATGTCTATTACAAGAAATTTGGAAGATTGAGATAAATTATTATTATTTTAGGGAAAAAATTCTTAGATGAAATACCAAGTTATATTATTTACAATTACCTAGCATTTAAAACGTCAAAGGGTATATTAGTAGGGTTTTCAGATGCGATTGCATTGGGTTATGTCGCTAACTTATACTTGTTTACTAATGCAGCACATCCTAAAGTGACATTGCTCACTAGCAAATTTAAGGTTGCGCCACTGAAGGCATTGTCAATACCACGTCTCGAGCTGATAGAGCTTAAAAACGATGAGGTCGTCGTTTGAAACTCCTATAACATTCACAGGTGTAATGTTATTTTCTGACTCGACCACTGTGTTGTCATGGTTTGAGGCACCCCCTCATACTTAATTAAAATTCTTGACCAGGTAGTACTATATTATTTCTAAAGATAATCCAGCCGATTTAGTACTTCGTGGCTTATACCCATCTCAAATAATAGATAACGAATTACGGTTCAAAGGTCCTGCCTGGTTGGCTCAATCATTACAGAAGTGGCCGAGGTATTACAAGTTGAGGTGCACAGCTCGTTTGACTATTATGAAGACCTAGAATTGTCCCGATCTTCTTCGTGGGCACGTCTACGGAATATGATTGCTCGGTCTCTTATATTCATATACAGTGCTCGGCAACGGAGCGGGGTTTCTCGTAGGGTCGGTGTTCTGACCTGCTTAAAAATAAATAGCGCGGCCATAGTAATATTGAAATTCTATCAGCAATTTCATTTCTCTACTCAACTTAGAAACCTCGAAATTCATGAGGGGAACTCAGTGGCATTTCATAATTTTAATATGTTTGTTGATCACAAGAAGTTACTCCGTGATGGCGGGCGGCTGCGTAATTCTCGCTTCAATTATAACAGAAAGTGTCAAATAATCTTTGTGAAGAATGTAAGAATGTAAGAAGGCTGAAATTATATTTTTCAAATAAAGTTTATATGTGTACGGGTACATTCCTGAAGAAGGTCGAGTCCAACCGAAACCGGTCGAATGCACAAATATATATAAATAAATAAAATTATGTTATTTAAAACAAAAACATTTTTCATTTGAATTATAATGTCAAGCCACAGGGTGATTGCTTTCTTCGATAACCCTATAATTGTTGTTCAATATAAAAAAAAACTATAATTAATGAAAGAAATGAGAGTATTGTTGAGCAAACTGAACAATACTACTAGTTTGTAAAAAGGTGCATAATGTTATTACTTATGTTTATTTATGGTTTACTATATATAGAATATACAATTATGTACGTGGTTATTATATAAAGCTCATCTTTGTTTTGATATTAACCTTACAATTTAACCTCAAAACTGATCAAAACCGCCCGGCCATAGATTTGGAGAGTTTTGGCGGCCTTTAAAAAATTGAAATTTTGAAAATTATTTTAACTACGAAAACAAACTTTAGAAAAAAAACGAAATTTACTGATATATAAGTTTGAACGTCATTTTGATTTTAAAAAAGTTTAAATTGTTCCCGCGTTATCTATAGTCATGCACGAGCGCCCTGGCTCACATTCGACAGTGATTTATAGTCTTGTCTTGCTCTAACTCAGCAAAAAGACAGAGAAAACCAACAGCTTCAGTTCAAAATCGCAACTCAGTTGTATCTTCTATGTTCATGCGCGCGGTGGAACAGCTGCCACAACGACGCAATCAACCAAAAGTTCACGGAATCAGGGCACTCAAAGATGGAATGCGATTATGTTCAGTCCACAATAGGGCTCGACGAGGAAGGAAAGTGGACGTGTTCACGTTCACACAAGATGGATGTATGGATACCACAGTGTTGCGGAAATGGAATATTCTGACTTCTTGAATTGCGAGAAATACAGCATTCAAGTTATGACCAACAAAACTCTATCGGAAAATGTTAAGTGGTTCCAATTTAGCAAAGATTAACACATGACTATCTACGAGTACGTTAAATACCAAATGAGTCAGAATACCTTGTGTCAATAAAAATCCAGCGAAGACGGCTTAGAAACGTATCCAAAAAGTACCAAGACTGTATAATTCTAGTCCTAAAATCTATCAAAGTTAAGAATGAGGTTTGTCTAAACTATTTTTTATTTATTTATTTGTAAGAAACAAAAAGCTTGTATATATGCAAAGGAAGTTTAACAAAGGATAGCCAACAAAGTTTCTTGTCCAGAATGTCCATCCAGATGTTTTATTTATGATGTTAGCAAGATAAAGAAAAAAACAAAATAAGAAGGAAGGGGGGAGAGGTTGCTCTCGATACATGTCCAAATCGGTGTGCAATATTCTAAGTGAGGGCGGATATACGCCGTGCAAAGGTAGTATAGAGTATATACGCTGCGAAAAGGTTTAGAAATATGAATTATAAATCCCGGCATTTCAAAGTATGCGAAAAAGGTAGCATTCCGTTCACCTAGCATGACTTCTTTAAAAAGTTGGAACCTGGAGACGGTCCTAATCAGGAAAACGGCAGCTCAGAGAGCAAATGAGATGATTAAAATGTATGTCTAGTTAGGTTTTGTTGATTATATTGTATTTTGTTTGTAAGTTTTATTTACTATGTACTTTTGCTATTTTTCTTTTATTAAATTCGCTACCGGTTTCGACACAAACTTTCCATAATAAATAAAACTTACAAACAAAATGTCTAGAAATTGCTATATAGTGAATGCCGAAAAAATATAAGAGATTTTATTGTATCCTGATTGTAATTATATTTTTAAGAGCAATTTTTTGTTTTAATTTGAATAAAAGTGGCACTTTTTCTTCATCAGGAATATATAGAATACTAAAAAATAATTATATCAAGTATAGACAAATGATAAACATACAACACAATAATGTAAAAATAGACAAATTAAATTATACAAGTAATTTTTAATTCATTTCTTAATAATGACGCGACAAAGTGAACATCAATCTTTTCAAGAAATTATAAAACAAGCAGTGTCTGTGCCTAGACCGAGTTGTTTGGAGGTCTATCCTCTCTGCCTTACCCTGTGGAGAAACGGCATGATGGTTAGTTTAGTAAGTTAAAGGCGAACTTTATTTCATCAGGTAAATAGTACCCATACCTGATGATGCGACTGATGAATAAGTACCTATGTTCCCTTTCTGATTGAAAAAAAGTAGATCGTAGGTTACAGTAGGCACTTCAAAAGGTCAAGAAAGGTGTTAACAGACTATCCTAATTATTAGTACTACACGATAGCCCAACCTCCCAACTCGAACGTTTGAACGATTGTGTAGAGAGGTAGTTCGTACGCGTTGGGCCAACGTTGGCTCGAGTTCGGCGAGTTCGCCCGATATCGCTCCGGTGACGAACTAGTTGACTCAACCTTCAAACTAGTTGGCCGAACTCGCACAAACCGGCCTCCACACATTGGCCGTTCGGTATGAATTCGACAGGCGAATGAATTGGACGTGCTGCGCGAAGAATAGAACATGACTGAACTATGTTTATATTGACGAAAAAGACTGAAATATGCAACTAACCAACAAATAAATACCCAAATATGCATTTTAATGATAGGATATTTATATAGCGCCATTTTTCATGAAAAATCACCCCGATAGCAAAATGCATGTAATCCGATGTATAATCGTGGCTAGTTGTTGAATTTTTTCGCGCTACAATCTGACTCAGTCTGTGCGTAAAAATAAAATACGGAGTTAAAACCGACGCAATAACCATTGATAAGCTGTGGGGGTTGTCAAATTGAAATTCGTCATATTTTTGTAACATATTGAAAGACAAAAACATGTGACGGGATATATATTTTTATTGTGAAGTCAAGAAACAAAGGATCTTATTTGGTAACCATTATAGTACCTGGTGAGAAACAAATTGTGTCAATAATATTATAAATTTAACTAGACTTTCTATGAATATCGATAGATCGACAGATTTTAGCTAAAATGGCATCACTAGTTGGGAGTTCGTAGTTGGAACGTTGGCCGATCGTGTGGTCGTAGCATCAGACATCATTATTGGACATGCACCCAAAGAAATTATTAAATAATATTTTATTTGGATGTATTCCTAAAACATTAAAAGTAAGCAACCAACAGCAGTGAATATTCGGGTAAATAAAATAACTAGAGTTTAAAAGCACAAAGACGGTAGATTCGGTGCGCCAGTAGGCAGTAGCAAAGGGAGACACTCCAAATAATACCACTAACCATACAGAGAACAATTACTAGGTATGCGTATGGTTAACTCCTCGGCCTTTCTCATAAAATGATGCGTGTTACAGAAAGAGAAGTTGCAACGGTGCCCTGATCAGCAGGGCCATACTCGAACACTTCGGTTTTTTTCTGCATCACTGACCAAGGTACTTACATCCGCCTTCACGTTCTTGATACAAAAGGACACCGCTAAATATAGAACGAGGTCAATGGAATATTATGTAAAAGTATTAAATTATTCATTAGATGTGTGCACGGGTTAAATGATATTTATTGATAGCAAATTGAACGATCATCGGCTACATTTGTAAAGAATCTCGCCGCAGATTGATGTTTTCGTCGAGTCGTCTTTCCTGTTATTGGGATCACAGTTTTATCTCGCTCCGATATGATCTGACTTATGGCCCCGGCCCCGGTGCGCATTATCTGGCTTGGAGGGAAAAAATGCGCAGTGACCCCGCCGCGGCAACATGCATTCATTAGGTATTCAACGTCCGTATTACATGGGTTAGTAGTTTAGTAGAGAATCACCGATCGCAGGGGATATATATTAGTAGCTGCCGTCCTGGTGACCAGCCGAGATTTAATTGGGCGAAGTTTTTAGCTAACAGTTCTCTCTCCACTTGAGCAAACATATTTGAAAACTGATATGCTAGGTCACGTTCAATTCAGCGTTCCTTCGGCCCTACGCAATATGGGCTCTGCGCCGAATTGCTATCGGCCGATTCGAGTACAGCCGATGGCGCATATCATTGGACATTAATTATAAGTAATATCTGTACGTAAACAAGTAGTTATCTGTTATTATTGGATGGCATTGGTCAAGGGAATAAGGATTTCTGAAATACAAAGTTGCTGGAGAGTGGAGTGTATAGCGACGCGCAATAACTGCAACTTTCATGGAAGCCAATGTTATGTGGAACTTTAATATTTCTTTTACACCTGGTCACAATCATAATAATTCCGGACACGGAAGTCAACCAACGCCATTGTCGTGGCTGCGTCCGGGTGGCTCAGCTCTCCACTCAATAAGCGATGGATGCAGATGATGCGACTACCACCCTGAAAGACAATTCCTTTAATGTTATTATTAACTATATTTTACCTTGTTTGTAATATTAATTTTTCTCTTGAAATATGCAGATTGGGTTTGCACTATCCACCCAGTCCTGCTGGATTAAAAACATAAATAAAATAATCAGCCTGATCGAAACGTTGCCCGTTGCTATAGAATAGCTGGCTCCTGTAACGAGTCTCTCCTGAGCCATCTGCTCAGTGGGAATGGGACGGGAACTTGTCAGAGTAAGGGTCGTAAATAGGAAGTACCTGCATATTTATATTTGTACATATTTCATGTAATATGGCAGATTGGGTTTGCACTATCCACCCAGTCCTGCTGGAGTAAAAACTTAAATAATCAGCCTGATCGAAACGTCGCCCGTTGCTATAGAATAGCTGTCTCCTGTAACGAGTCTCTCCTGAGCCATCTGCTCAGTGGGAATGGGACGAGAACTTGTCACAGAAAGGGTCGTAAATAGGAAGTACCTGTCAAACTATAACTTTTGTTCGAATTAAAAATCCCATCACGTATCAATATAGCATCAACAACATTCACCTAAATAGGGTTGATCAAATAAAAGACCTTGGTATAATTTTTGACAGCAAACTAACTTTTGTTCCCCACATTAATGAAATAACTAATAAGGCCATGAAATGTTTGGCATTTATTTTGAGAATGGTAAAAGATTTCAAATGAATTAACTCCTTTAAATTACTGGTCACTGGATTGGTGAGAAGCAATTTTTTATAAGATTCACCAACAAATAATTGAGAGAGTGCAGTATAAATTTCTTCGACTTATTAATTACAAGTTAGGTATTCCGATCAAAAATCTTAATTATTCATTTTTAATGAACCTACTTAACCTAACTGATTTATCATCTAGGCCAGCCCTGGCCAACCCAAAAAGCACCCCGGGCCGCATTGACGACCTAAAATTTTCCAAGGGCCGCTCATACAGACATTTGAGCATTTGGTGTAATTATAAAAAAAAATACTGGTTTTAATAACTTAAATGTGACTTTAAAGACATTCTGAAGTACCCGATACTTAAAAAAAATATATTTCTTCATACATGACCGCGGGCCGCACGTATGGGCGCAGCGGGCCGCGGGTTGGCCCGGGCTGATCTAGGCGCACAGTGAGCGAGTTAGTATGTCTCTTCAAAATAGCAAATGGCAGATTGGACGCCCTGGGTTTAAGGGGGAGGGACGTCGGAGAGTTATTATTTATTCATTCAAAATAATGATACTTTTATTACGCAATACGATAAACATAATCTTTTTTAAATAGAAAAATATTTATTAAATATTTTATAAATTTACATAGGCATAGCATTTATCAAAATCCTATCAGAAATATTACTTTTTTTCTGACCGTCCCGTTGCATGTTTTACAAAATATTTAAAATACGAATATGATTTTTAAAATGGAGAAAAGTGTGTTTAATAATTTTTCGTTGCGTTTTTGTAAATAAACGTAACCGAAAATTTGTAATCAGCATTACAAAAAAAAAACGATGATTTTAAATGCTAAGCCTGTGTAAATTTATAAAATATTTAAAAAATACTTTTCTATTTAAAAACATTATGTTTATCGTAATGCGTAATAAAAGTATCATTATTTTGAATTAATAAATAATAATTCTCCGACGTCCCTCTCCCCGTTAACGAGCCTTCTTACCCTGCGTATACCTAGCCGTAACACGAGACAGACGGCTCTGTATAACAATCCAGCGTCTTTAAATAATTATTTCGAGAACTCTCCTATCCAAATATTGCACAGACTTGGTAATGAGTTAAGTTCAATTGATGTTTACCGTTACAACACTGTGTCAAAGCTAAAATTCAGTTTATTTGAATTTTTTTTCATTAAATTTATTAAGTTTTTTTTTCATGTGCATCGTTTTTTATTGTTATTTTTATTATGTTATATTTCTGTAATATACCCAAACAGGCATAATAAAGGTTTGCTGTTTTATAAACACGTATATTATAAACTGTTCATGTTTTACAACGTCATAGTAATTATAAATCTACTGCCTTTATTACCTACCTATTGCGCTGAAACTACCTACTTACCTAGTATCTACCTTCTCACTTCTTTTATACTAATGTTATTATATTATGAACTAAACTACTTCTTATACTCTTTTGTACAACCTGATGTTATAATGTAACCACAGGCTAAACTATTATTCATTGCGATAATTACGCTGTAACTACATACTGTTATATTGTACCTTTATAATTTTTTTACACTTTATTTAATATTTTATGTGTACATTATTGTACTCCCTTGTAAAACTATGTGATAAATGTATCAATATGTAAAAGCCTTCTAGGCGTGAAAAAAAAATTCAGATCTAGTTCCTAAACATAACCAAAGTTATTTTAAATACTTTTCATTTGCATTTATTATTTATTTCAAATGCCTGACTTTTCGTTAGTCTCTCGGCAGGCTATTCGTGGAGTACTTACCACCCCGGAGTAGCAAGTACATAATACGCTTTAATCGCCGAGTTTGAACCCGTGACCACTGGACCCAGGGGGAAGGATTCATTATAATATTGACATGGAGTTTCTAGTTCTAGTTTATACGTAGGCAGACCTTTTTTATAGTAACTCTACAAAGGAGGCCCTGAGGTATTTCCCTCAATGCCTATATCATCTTTGGGGATGCTCTGTAAAGGGTCTTTAAGAGGATAGAAAGAAGTGAACACGGGTCTTGAAGAGACCCATGTTGTAGGAGGGATCATGTATTGTGATCATTCCTCAGCCAAGCTGTTGAACACAAGAACTAGTCATAGAAGCGACCCGTTCTCATGTGACAAGTGTCAACCGTGTACCAATGATGAGCGCACGTTTGGCGTGTTTCCCGACTATGCACCGGTGCCGGAGGGATCAATGACGCTAGTTCCTCAGAGCATCTTCCATTAAAATTCCAGTTTCCAAAATTCCAGTTTGCCCGTTTCTGCCATACAGAGGGGCGAACTTGCGATTTGTACAGGGTCAGCAGTTGTGTACTATCTGCGGTACCTATGGACTCTGTACAATACGCCCATCTTCTGAAAGGCTAACTTTACTCTGGCTTCGATGGAGCCCCCATACGTGAGCTGGTCACTTAGAGTTACACCGAGCATATCAATGGAGGGCTTGTTGGGAAGATTGCTTTGTTTTTACGCTAGATTATCATTTCGATCCCCTTTAGACGTAATCAGACATGATTGGGTCTTCGAAACATTAAATTCGACGAACTAAAGTTAAATATGTTTTAATTTAAATGAATGGTATTATTCATGTTGCGTTGACAATTTCGTGTCCTAACGGCGAACGCTAAAATCCCTGCGACATATGCTATAATAGCTGCAGGCCGTATTCCCGGCGGTACTGTTCCGAGTCAAGTGGTGCAGGAAACTATCTGTTACTGCAGCGGGCTGTCAGCGCTAATGGGCCGTCCCCCGCAAACCCCGCTCAGTTTATAGTATACCTACCTTCCCGCTAACACCGAGTTATTGCATTGTTACTCTAATGCTACGACCACACAATCGGCCAACGTCCCAACCCGAACTCGGTTCGGAGTTGGGACGTTGGCCGATCTTCTAGTGACTATAGATCGGTCAACTACACGATCGGTCAATGTTCCAACTACGAACTTGTATTCATGGAAAGTCTACCGAAATTCATAATATTATTGACACAATTCGTTTCTCATTAGGTTACTCTTAATACCGGAAATAAATAAAAGGTATGTATGAAATAATAATCAAATAACCAAATCACCCATCCTTTGTTTCATGAACATCACAATAAAAATATATGTGTTGTCACATGTTTTTGTGACGAATTTCAATTTTATAGTTCTCACCTCTTGTCGATGGTTGTTGCGCCTGTTTTAACTCTGTATTTTATTTTTACGCACAGCCAGATTGCAGCGCAAAAAAATATAACAACTAGCCCCGATTAAACATACGATTACATGCATTTCGCTATCGAGGTGATTTTTTTATGAAAAACGGCGCTATACAAATTATCCGATTAATATTATTATTTTGCATAATTTATTTAAAGTTAGTGGCATATTTGAATATTTTTCGTCAATGTAAGCATAGTTCAGTAATGTTTTATTCTTCGCGCAGCACGTCCGTCGGGATCGCCTGCCGAACTCATACTGAACGGCCAATATGTGAAGGTCGGTTTGAGCGAGTTCGGCCAACTATTTTGAAGGTTGGACCAACTTGTTCGCCACCGGGGCGATCTCGGGTGAACTCGCCGAACTCGAGCTAACGTTGGCCCAACGCCTACGAACTACCCCTCTACACAATCGCCCTAACTTTCGAGTTGGGAGGTTGGGCAATCGTGTAGTAGTGGCGTAAGGAGTAAGGACCCAACCGATTTCTAACAATGGTGATTACTCTTGCATGGAGGCCTGTTTTTCATTTCACTTAACGTTGTTCACGTCTGATGCAAAATACCCCGCTTTTCTTGAGAGAAAAATATCAACCTTTATCGTGTGCACGAGTGCCAATTATTCGATTATTAGATGCGCTATCACTTTGTGACGTCATAATTAATAAATTAATAATAATTATGTACTTTGTTTAAACCATTGCTTTTTCGAGCTACATCCCTGAGTTTTGTCGTCGGTTCATAAAGTTGAGTGATACGTAACTCAATCTTATCAACATTACTCAATAATATTATCCTTTTTTTAGTACTCAATTTTAAACGCAATTTGTTCCTCACAGCACCAACCAGTACCTACCAAACACATATACATAATCTCTTTATACTTTTCCTAGATATATCATATTACTATAGTTTGTCAATACGAGGTTTTTTCCCTTCTATTTTTGTATAATGGCAGTTAATATGAACTAAACTTATCAATTTAAGTGTCCTAAAATGAGATTTGTTCATTGTTGAGTATTATTATTGTTGTTATTAGCTAAAGTTTTCTTAATTGTTATAAAGAATGTGCGAATCAAATAAAAATATATTCTTATTATTATTTATGTACTGCAATTTCAATTCATCTCACTTGTGTTAACTTTATACCTGTCTCCCTGCAGATGTATTATAATCCGAGACTTTAAGTCTGCAGTGTTTATTATATTATAATGGAGCCATCCTTGGCGTTGGTCAGCTGCATTGAAACTTGTTTCAAGTCTATTGTTGGAAATATGACGCCAAGTAAAAATGTATTATATGAAAATAGATAATCTGCGAGTATTCCTAGGTGGCGGCTGCTTTTTAATAACTAGATTAGGATTATGCTCTCAGAGATATTTACCTAGAATCCTATGCGCTATGATTATTGTTGATTTCTAGCTTCGTACTGTCTACTATTACGATTATTTGTTCTACTTCCGATATTGTTGTACTAAAGACTGAATCGCGTTTACAATTAACTGACCTTCACGATAAATTAGCTTTTCAGCTTTTAGTTGAAATATTATTTTTTCCAAACAATCCATCGAAGGTGTTAATACGAATAATGCTTGTCTGTAATTTCTCACTTTCCACGACAATTTTTCTTTGATAGGCCATTTCTCAACCCAATAAGGAACTCCAGTGCAATGTTTTTTTTATCAATAATGACGTTCAAACTTAAATACCAGTATATATATATTTTTTTCTAAAGTGAGTAAATAAATTTCAAAGTTTCAATTTTTCAAAGTCCGCCACAACGCTCCAAATTTATGGTCCGGTTTAGATCAGTTTTAAGGTTAGAATGTCAAATCTCAAAATAAGTATGAGCTTTATTGTACATAATTTTATATTCTATTCTTGTGAACCATAACTAATAATATGTAATAAAATTGTGTACCTTTATAGAATCTTTAACTCAAAGAATAATAATAGTATTGAACATTAATATTATCATAATATCCGTATTGATAATTGGTTTTCTCATGAATACTCTAATTTATTTCACTAATAATAGTTTTTTATATTGGACAACAATTATAGAGTTTAAAGTCAACCAAATTATGTTTAAATTTGGCCAAAACTAAAAAAATATATTTTTAGTATACAAAACAAAATTCAAAAATAAAAATCTCTATAATAATCCAAAAACAGAATATACACGTGACGTCAGATTTTCCAAATACAATGGTACCAACATAACAAGGTGTTTTGATGAGATGGTTTTTTATTCACTTTTAAATAACGATTTATAAATTCTAAAAGTTGTATATTTAGAGTCGGCGTTTGCTGATCCATATGAATATATATTATAGGGGGGGGAGTCGAAATAATAAGGAAACATTGTTAACAAAAGTGATTTATTTTGTTTGGTAAATTATTTTTTTATTAATTATTTTTTTTTAATTTCTAAAGTTTCTAAAGTAATTAATTTAAAAAATGTATTAATATTTTAATGTTCAAACTTAGTTCTTTATTGAATCTATGGCATTTCTAATAAATGATCAGCAAAGTCGGAATGGTTATTATTTCGTAAACGGGGATCATGTTCCCTGATTCTAGTTTTAAAATGTTCTAGTAGTCATACCTACATACTGTGCGTCACATGCATTACATTCTAAGGTGTGCATTCCGTGTTTTATTATATTATTATAAATGTCCTTGTTGTTAATTAAAAAAATTTAGCTTGGAATTAGTGTAAAAAGCTGGAGAAATGTGATCTGTTAATATGTGGGATATTTTAAAAGTTAAATATAATATGTGGGATATTTTAAAAGTTAAATATAATATGTGGGATATTTTAAAAGTTAAATATAATATGTGGGATATTTTAAAAGTTAAATATAATATGTGGGATATGTTAAAAGTTAAATATAATATGTGGGATATTTTAAAAGTAAATAATATGTGGGATATTTTAAAAGTTAAATATAATATGTGGGATATTTTAAAAGTTAAATATAATATGTGGGATATTTTAAAAGTTAAATATAATATATGGGATATTTTAAAAGTTAATAATATTTGGGATATTTTAAAAGTTAAATATAATATGTGGGATATTTTAAAAGGTAAATATAATATGTGGGATATTTTAAAAGTTATATATAATATGTGAGATATTTTAAAAGTTAAATATAATATATGGGATATTTTAAAAGTTAATAATATGTGGGATATTTTATAACTTAAATATAATATATGGGATATTTTAAAATATCAAAAGTAAAATAAAAGAATTTTTTTATAAATTTTGTTTCAACTAGATTGGCTGTTATTATTACCACTATTAAAGTACTTTTTGTGAAAATTTTTGATGTAACTAGATTGGCTGTTATTATTACCACTATTAATGTACTTTTTGTGAAAGTTTTTGGTGTAACTAGATTGGCTGTTATTATTACCACTATTAATGTACTTTTTGTGAAAGTTTTTGGTGTAACTAGATTGGCTGTTATTATTACCACTATTAATGTACTTTTTGTGAAAGTTTTTGGTGTAACTAGATTGGCTGTTATTATTACAACTATTAAAGTACTTTTTGTGAAATTTTTTGATGTCACTAGATTGGCTGTTATTATTACCACTATTAATGTACTTTTTGTAAAAAAATTGCTTTCACTTAACCCAAACAGCTAATCATATACTTATTTGTAATAGTTTTTTTTTTCTTTTGAAATAGAAGATCAAATCTAAATATTTGGATACTCGAAAAAAGTTGTCGAATCGGTTCCTTGGGACCTTGTTTCTTATTAAATCGGTTAATTAATTCTGATTTATATCCATTGCTTGGGACTATTTGTTTTATGATATTAATTTCGTTATTATTATTTTCATTGCTCGAAGGGACACTTATACTCGTAGCTCGATGTATCATTAAGTTGAAGGAGGTGTGTTTACGGGACAATAGAGGCAGTCAAGTAGATAGGATAACACAGTCAGTATGTGTAGGTTTTCTGTAGATATTAAAGACACACTTATTATCTACTCGTATATTGACATTTAGGTCTAAAAGTTTCAATGTTCGGGATGTGTCGAAACCGGTAGCAAATAAATAAAATTAAGTAACAAACATACATAATGGATAAAACTCTTCAAAACAAAATGTTTAGAAATTGTTACATAATTGATGTTAAAAAATATAAAAAAGAGTAGGTACATATTGTTCAAACCGTAGAACAAACGTGTTCAGACTGTCTCTGAGATGACAATACTCCGTCAACCTTTCCGATTCCGCTTTTACATCCAATACCAAACAAAAACTCGATGGCTCCCGGCTGCCTCCTTTGCTGCTGCTTTTCGTCCTTCCCTGTGGATCCTCCAGGTACTTCTGGATGCATCCGTCACACGGCCCGTATGACGATGTGCTGGCTCCGTTCCAAAAATCGTTCCGCCTTCCCGAGATCGAAGAAGCTCCTTACGGTCATTGCTTCTGGATCTCCCTCACGTCTTCCCGTGTGAAGATCCTGAGCCATTTTGTGATCGTCTCCGCTTTCCGTGTGATGATCATGATGCTCTCCTTTGGTCCTCGATCTTCGCTTGCAGAATCCGTATTCACGCTTTCCCGTTTTAAGATTCCGCGCCCGAACAATCGCTGCTGTCCCAAATTCCATGCAAATTGTGGTAATAATTACCTCTTACCGCAGTTAACAGTGATCCCGTGATTTTAATGTGAAATATTTTGTTCACGCCCGGTTTGATTTTAATTTAGAATTAACATCTTCTCCGTTGTCTGCGCCAAGTGCAATGATCTTGCATTTATAAGATTATGTCGAAGCGAAATTATCTATTTAGCACAATGTATGTACTTAATTTTGATTTAGATGGGATTGGTATACAGAGTGTCTAAACTAAAAGTTTTCTGACTCTGGCATAATTAAAAGTGATTATCTAATTATCCTTTACTTTTGAACGTTTGTTGGTGGCGAGTGGATGACTTAAAACTTAATAACTATATTGCATTTGGTTTGATTTAGGTTTTTTTTATTTAAATATTACGTTCTCGCTGTATTTAGCGTGAGTGTTTATTGATGAGTTTTCATGACCAGCTAGGGAGGCATAAAACTTTTCAGAATGTTACTATAAGTTCCTTTATCAGAGAAATGTTTGTCTCATTTTGCAGTGTATTAACCCTTATCCACCAAGGCGCATTCAATGCTAATCGAATGGCTTTGTTTTGCAGGATTTGTAGTTTGTTAATGTGTTTGTGAACTGCGTATATATACTCAACTATTTCTCTATTTCTTTTATCCATCTCTTTCATGCTGTCTCAAAAAATGTTTTTGGCCGGTCCCACACAGCATCCCCAGAGATAATATAGGCCATGAAGAAAATAATTTCCCTGAAGGCCTCCCGTGTGGGGTTATTGCAAAACCAAAATCCACCACAATTGGAACTTTTCTGTTAGGAGTAGCAGGGATTATATGTTTAGCTCACGTCGGATCGTCGAGCTTCTTATTCAATCCCATTTCCTAACTCCTACCCTTAAACATCTCAACTTGGACCCTGCAACGTATTCTCTCGGATATTTTATAGATTTGGTGACCGCATGTAATAAGAAACTCCAGTGAAAAATATAATGGCTTAAATATTTATATATATATACATAAATTCGTATAGATCAGCAAACGCCGATTCTGAATATATAACTTTTATTATAAATAATTATATGTGGAATTTACAAATCGTTATTTAAAAGTTCATAAAAAAATCATATGATCAAAACACCTTGTTATATTGGTACCATTGCATTTAGAACATCTGACGCCACGTGCGCATTCTGTTTTTGGAGTAGTATGAAGATTATTAATTATCGATTTTGTTTTGTATTTTAAATACTTATTTTTTTAAGTTTTGGAAAAATTTAAATCTACTCTATAATTGTTGTTCAATATAAAAAACTGTAATTAATTCAAATAAATTAGAGTCTTCATGAGCAAACCAATTATCAATACGGATATTATGATAATGTTGATGCTCAATATTTTTATTATCCTTTGAGTTGAAGTTTCTAAAAGGGTACATATATTTTTTTAATTATGTTTAGTTATGGTTTACCATGAATAGAATATAAAATTATGTACGGTGAAGCTCATCCTTGTTTTGACAATTGACATTATAACCTCAAAACTGATCAAAACCTACCGGCCATATATTTGGAGCGTTTTCGCGGGCTTTGAAAAATTTAAAGTTTGAAAATTATTCTAACCAAGAAAACTTGTAGAAAAAATACGAAATATACTGGTATTTAAGTTTAAACGAAATTATTTATAAAACAAAAATAATTTTTAAATTGGACTGCAGTTCCTTATTGCTGTGCGATTCTATTTGTTGACTTTGTCTTTTACGTCATGTAAGTAAATAATAAAAAATAAAAAAATGTTCACATATTCATGGTGAAATTACATTTTAATATGATTATATTTCTATAAATTAGTTATTTCCTTTTATTTTCGGAAGTAGAAAAAACATGTTTACGGTAATTCATTACCACGCTTACCTCGCACTCCTCATCCACGTAATTTAAGTAACTATTGTACATATTAAAACAGGTAACTTTTCGAACGGGTATTCTATATTGTCTACTTCATCCATTAAATTTAGTAAAATTATCTGATCGTAGAATTATTTGCTATTTAACATGTTTGTTTAAGATAGTTAATTCAATGTTTTATACCCCTGAACTGCTATATTTCATGTTCCCGGTAGGACAGTTACAAGACAGTACCTACCTTTTTGTTGTGACAATTCAGAATCGCAAAACTATTCCCCTATGCGATGAATTCAACATCCGGGGAACAAATATATATTTGCTATTTAACATGTTTGTTTAAGATAGTTAATTCAATGTTTTATACTGAACTGCTATATTTCATGTTCCCGGTAGGACAGTTACAAGACAGTACCTACCTTTTTGTTGTGACAATTCAGAATCGCAATACTATTCCCCGATGCGACGAATTCAACATCCGGGGAACAAATATATATTTGCTATTTAACATGTTTGTTTAAGATAGTTAATTCAATGTTTTATACCCCTGAACTGCTATATTTCATGTTCCCGGTAGGACAGTTACAAGACAGTACCTACCTTTTTGTTGTGACAATTCAGAATCGCAATACTATTCCCCTATGCGACGGATTCAACATCCGGGGAACAAATATATATTTTTTTAAAAGAAAGACAGATATTCCCGGGTTAGGAATAATCTGACAATATTTGAAAACGTCCTACTACCACCACATTAAACGGAAGATGTTGCTTGTGTCGTGATGGAGGACTTAGTCCCCTGAAAATTGAACTCACGATGCCTGGGTGGGAACCAGACGCGATGCCAACTCAGCACCGACCGGTCTTTGTTGAAATATTTGGTACATCAATGTAACAGTATGAGCATGGATTAGTGCGGTTTTTTCATCGAGTAGAGAGCTAGGTTATTTGAAACTATTTAACTCTGTATGTGTTGTTTCTTTTAATATTATCTATTATAGTGCATATGTACCTTTTCAATGTTATTTGTAAATATTCACGTGAAAGTTTCTAATGAAAGAGTTTTACAAATGCATATTGAAGACAAATTATTTACGGCAGATCATCAACTAGGTTTTAAACCTAAATTGTCAACAGACATGGTAATACTCACCATGAAACAAACAACTGTGTATGCTTGTTTTCAAGATGTGAGTAAAGTTTTTGACCGGGTGTCACATGCTCTGCTTTGGAAAAAACTAAAAGAAAGGAAAGTGCCAACCTCAATCACTAATATTCTGGCAGTCTGGCACCATCAGCAAGAAAACAGAGTAATCTGGAAAAATAACATGTCCAAACCAATGAACTTGGGATGTGGCGTCAGACAAGGGAGAAGTTTACCTCCGATCTTATTTAACGTTTATATGGACAATTTAAGTGAAAAACTCACCTCAGCAAATGTAGGATGTCATGTATATAAAACCGTCAAGTTATGTTGTTTCTTTTAATATTATCTATTATAGTGCATATGTTCCTTTCCAATGTTATTTGTAAATATTCATGTGAAAGTCTGTAATAGGCGTAAATAAATAAATAAAAATATAAATATTTACTTTAGTGTTAAATACTTTTAGACAATATTTCCAATAGAGGAATAGAAATGTAAGAAAGTCATTTGAATACTGATGGATTATGAAATTCCGTATTTCTACGTATTAGGTGAGAAGCGTGTCGGTGTGTGCGGGTGTCAGTGATGTATGGAGGATACACGCGGCGTGACATTTACGCTAATAGCCGCATTACACGCGGACGTGGGTGTTCGGTACTGCGCGTGCTCAACCTGAGCCGGAGATCTGCCACTCTGAGGTCTGAAGCCAGGTTCACACCTAATCTCCTCAATATTTTCCATGATCCTCCGTTTTTACGATACCTCGATTTTCGGGGCTGTCGTCCCTACTTGGGTCATGAGGAATCAGCCGCGTTTTTCGGGATTTCGTCACTAGAAAGCCGTAGAAATTCTGCAGACGTACTATTTTTACAAAAATAGCCACCTCTGTGATAGATTGCCCTGAATTACTAATTCAATTAAGAGTGCCTAACAGAGAAACCAGACAAAACCACACACTAAACCTACCTCAACGCAGTACTAACTCAAAATAAAACACCTTTATTCACCGCGCTTCACACATTTTTAACACTTCATACAGTAAGTTCGACTTATTCAACTCGGCCCCTTATAATTTCAAACCTAAAATCAATAAATAACATTCACACAATACATATTACTAGGATCCGTCAATGCGGTGGCTCTACCAGTGCTGTACTCAAGAGAAAAAAAAATACAAAAAATGCATACCTACATATGAAACACTTATTTATAGACCGCTTTCCAGTTTTAGTATGCCAGGAGTCAAGTATGTTGTCAACAATAAAACTCTATTGACTTAATAAAAATAATTACATATTGAAAAGTTTTCTCGGAGAAGCCTATTAGAGATAACTTTCACATCGCTTATTAATAATATCTTTATTCAATGCTTACCTGTTGTGAATTCGAACAGAATGTACATTCTACATGATGCAGGATCAATTCATTTTGACGTCAACATTATTTTTATAATACAGTATAAGAATCCGTTCCATATTTTCTGGTGATAAATTATACCTATTTTCAAAAATCCACTTATATGGTATATAGAAAATGATCGTTCAACATCGACAGATGTCAGCGGAGCAAATTTATAGAGTTGTGTTGAATCGATGGTAACATTTAAATTTTCACTAATGCACCGTAATTTATCGTAGCCAGGGTTTCTGTTTAATATGGCATCGAATCTTTTTTCTGCCCACTCTTCATTGCTCCACGATAAAAGAGTCCTTATTTCATCTATAATTTCGAACGATTCGACGATAGAAAGCTTAGGATCCTCGAGTTTTTTAATAGCATTCCTATGTAGAGTAATATGATATTACTCTACATAGGCTAATCTTGTAACTTAACTTTTTTAATTGAATAATTTATATACTTAAGTGAAAACCTAATACAAGTTCATTTTTTAAATATATTTACCATTAACTAACTAACCATCACGCCGTTTCCCCGCAGGGGTAGGCAGAGAGGACGGACCGCCAAACAACTCGATCTTGGCATACACTTCTTGCTTCATTCACATTCATACAACGCCTCATACATTCTCTTCTGTTATTCCGACTTCTGACATGGCCCGACTCGAGTATTTGATTCACTTGATCGTGCCATGTCTTCCTCGGGCGTCCCCGGCCTCTTATTCCATTCACATTCGCTTCATATATTCTCCTTACACTCCTTTCTTCGCTCATTCGCTCTACATGCCCAAACCATCTAAGCGTCCCTTTCTTAATCTTGCTCACTACGCTTACATCAGCCTTGCATTCTTTACGAATCTCAACATTTTTCACTCGATCATACATGGTTTTACCACACATTCGTCTCAGAGATCTCATTTCTACAGCATTCAGTCTACTTTCATCCTTCCTCTGCCAGTTCCATGCCTCACTGCCATACATCAAGGTTGGTATCAGCACTCCATTGTGGACTGCTAGCTTCGCTTCTTTGGACAACTTTTTGTTTGCGCCAACCGCGTTCAGTCCTCCGTTAATGGAGTTTCCTGCATTCACCCTTCTTTCAATATCCCTATCAGTCTTTCCATTTCTCGTAAACATACTTCCCAAATACACAAACTCATCGACCTGCTCCAAGTATTCATCATTCACAACTATATTGCATACTGTTTTCGTACTCTCTCTTTCAAACACCATGACTTTGGACTTATTTACATTCATCATTAGCTCATTCTTCATACATACTTCGTTCATCCTAGATACGAGGGACTGTAGATCTTCCATACTGTTAGCAATCAGCACCGCATCATCAGCATACAACAGACAACATACTTGCAGACTACTCATTTTCGCGCCCAGGCCCACCTCTTTCAATTCTTGCATACAATTATCCATGTATAGATTGAATAACCACGGTGACATTACGCAGCCTTGCTTAACACCTTTTGTGATGTCAAACCACCCCGTAAAATCACCGTTTGCCCTAACACATGCAACGCTTCCCTCGTACAGCGATGCAATTGCCTGTATAAGATTTGTATTCACACCCTACTTAGACAACACCTTCCATAACTTTTTTCTGTCAACTCGGTCGTATGCTTTTTGAAGATCTACAAAAGCACAGAAAAGTTTCTGTTTTTTTGCCTCTGTGAGCATACGCAACGAGAAAATCTGATCCATGCACCCCCTTCCACTCATAAATGCACCTTGTATAACTGTTGGTTTTCCAAATAAAATAAAATAAAAATCTCCTCACTTCTCAATCCTCAATCCTCACTCCTGAGACCCGATCGCTAATCGACCATGGAAACGGAAACCCATAAAAAAAAAATGTTTCCATGATCGCACGCAGGTAAATAAACAAAATACCCTTTATATTTACCATTCGTTGCAATTTTTAATTCATATGTCGCCCGTCGTGTGCCGACATGTTGTAATGAACTGTGCGTTGGGTAATTCTAACTATTAAATTAATGCTCTTTGTTTATTTGCATAATCATATTATTGTATCGTCTCATAGCGGGGGAGACCGATTGAGATATTCTTATCGTTATTCTTTGCATGATTAATAATTACAAATCATTTTAAAGAGCGCACGTTTGAGTGCATCTGTGCACTCCGATAGTAGTTCAAATAGGTTCGAAATGGTTTGGAGGTCCGCCCACTGTCCCCATTAAACAATCTGTAATACTGATGTACATAGCCAGCGATGCAACAGAACGAGCAGCCTATGTAGAAAAGAAGGGTTGCCGAGCACACGGCGGGAATGGCCGCTTCCACTACCCGCGACTTGTGCTTTATAAATATACTCGTGCTATAGAGGCATATAAATAGAGTCAACGTTCCTAGCAAAATCAGTCTAAAAAATACAAAGGGTGTGAAGGGACTGTCGATGTAGCCTGAATCCTTCCGACCGCGAACGAACGGAACGCACCGCCGGCCGAGCCGCGGCCTCTAGCATTTCTTACCGGCGCCACGTACCGACTTGAGATGCTATTTGATTTTTTTAGCAATAAATAAGCCAATTCACAGATTACGCTAAAATCGATGAAAGGTTACAACATTGCTTTTCTATTTTTTTCCAGAACGATTTGTCCAGTCGGGAATGTACTATGTTTATAGACACCAACAAAATTACACTCTATTACTTGACTTTTCCCTGCATACTAAGTTAAAGTGTTACGATACATATTAAAACAAGTGAAAAAATATTATGTACCTACTTGTGTATTAGATTTTCACTAGGTGAGTGTTACGCAGGTAACAGACAGAAATGCACACGTAAATTGCTTAGCTAGGCTAGCCGGTTAGTGCTTGCCTAGAGTCACGTATAGAATAAGTAAAAAAAAATCACGCATCGGTGCACAAATGCGTCGACAGTCTGCAACACTGTAAACAACTAAATGTGTAAATAATAACTGTAATAAATATTCTCCAGTCCTAAAAATTATAAATATTTCAAATAAATACCGACTCTTCTTGTGCCAACAATCTTCTAATAAATGAAACATCAATAGAAAAGGAGGATAACAAAGCAACTGTAAAAACTATATCATCTCTAAGGTTAAATTGTTTAATGAAACTGTGTTCATGTGAAGCGACCTGCCAGCTGCAGGGAAGTATGTTTTTCTGTATCTATTTGTACATAATTAGATGGAGAATATGAAGTAATACTTGTACAGCGCCCTTGAGGTGACTCTTCACATAAACGGAGCTATAATTATTATTATTATGAGCAGTCCTTATTTGGATAAGGTCTTGGCTCTCAACCCGTATTTCAGAACAACCCATTTAACATTTGTGGAGGTCAATTCTATAGCGGTCCAACTCCAAATATATGATTATTGGTGAAATCTAGTTTCAATCCCCGCCTAGGGGAGGTCAACAAATATGAGACAGGAGGTGCTGAGAACCACAGCTCGACAGTCAATACTGTAGCGACAAGGTCAGAAAACATCATGTAAACAATTTGTATGTTATAGACGGAATCTGTAATAAAGTATGTGCCATAGGAACTCAACCGCCTAATTAGTATGAACTAACAGGTTTTTGCTTTCCTCATCAGGAATATGTAGAATATTAAAATTATAATAATGTCAAGAATAGACAAATGGCATTATTATTTTTTAGTATTCTATATATTCCTGATGAGGAAAGCATCGCTTTCGAAACATGTTGATATGTATATATTAATAAGGTGGTGAATACAAAGTAATTTTTAAATCATTTATTAAATACGTATTTATACAAACGTGTTTTATCACTTTCGCAGAATTAAGATCTCACCACTATGCATAGATTTTTTTAATGACAGACAATCATTTTCTTCATGTTGGCACTATGTCTTGATCTAACGTCAACTGAAAACGGGAAACTTACACGCATATAAATATGTTTTTTGTAATTTTTAGTAATCTGAAAGGAAGTTTTATTTTAAAAACCTATGCGTATCAACAGTGAAGCGGAATTGTTAAATTTTAGAAAAGATTTTCACCACTATAGCACTTGGATGGTATTATATTTCATGGTGATCTAAGCATTTGGTACAAAATGAAAATCCGTTTTGTCAACTTCAACAACTTTAATGGATTTGGTTCATTTTAGAATCGTGCCCTCATTTAAGGATATGCGAAATAAAATACAATTAGGTAGGGACTAAAAATATCAGATTGCACTCGTCAACCCATCAGTCAATAACACGAAACTATAACTATAAGTAGTTACTAGGTACTAGGTACCATCAGTTCAGCTAATAAGGAACTCCAGTCTTTTTTTTTAAGTTTACATCAGTAATGACGTTAAACATATTTCGTTTTTTTTCCCAAGTTATTTTTTATAGTCAAAATAATTTTCAAAGTTTCAATTTTTCAAAGCCCGCCACAACGCTCCAAATGTATGGCCGGTCGGTTTTTGAGGTTAGAATGCCAAATTTCAAAACAAAGATGATCTGTACCGTCGTTACTTTACATTCTATTTATATTAAACCATCACCAAACATAAGTAATAAAAGTATGTACTGTTTAGAAACTTAATAAAAAAAACTTAATAAATAATTAAACTTAATCTTTTTAGAAGAATAATAATATAATTGAGCATTAACATTATCATAATATCCGTATTGATAATCGGTTCGCTCATGAATACTCTAATTTATATCATTAACAATAGTATTTTTTTATATATTGAACAACAATTATAGATCTTAAAGTCCCCAAATTGAGTTTAAATTTCGGCAAAACTAAAAAAAACACATCTTTAAAACGCAAAACAAAATCCAAAAAGACAAATGTCCATACTAATCCAAAAACAGAATGCCCACGTGACGTCAGATGTTCCAAATGCAATGATACCAACATAACTGTGTGTTTTGATGAGATGATTTTTTATCGGCTTTTAAATGACGATTTATAAATTCTACGTATAATACAATTATATATAATAAATGTAATATATTCAGAATCGGCGTTTGCTGATCTATGTGAATATATATTTTTAAAGCCATAAGCAGAGTTCCTTATTGTCATTACCTACCTCAGATGTGTAGGTAAACAAGCACTGATTAGATGTTTAAATAGAGAAAGACGTCCCCACTAATCGGGGGAGGCGGGCGATCAACACTTGGCAAAAGCCGCGACCTTTAAATCAATGTCGAAACAGATAAAAAATGCCGGATTAACTCGCTACTAAATAATGTGTGTAATTTATTTAGAATATACGAGTATGTTTGTCTGACATCTGTCCGGGTAAGATCAACATCATTTTGTATCAAACGCATAGTAGTATTATCAAGACGCTGGAAATTCTTTGCGAAGCCATTAATACAATATTTTTATGCTACAAAAAAAATTCAAATGTGTTTCAAAAAAGAGTGCTTCAAATGTGTAATATTAGGTTACTTGCGGTGAAAAGTTATTCAATATTTTAAAAACTTAATGCGGGGCAAAATATTAACTATTTTTGCTAGAATACACAACTTTATTTTAGTTTTCTGATTTACCGGAAAACATAAAATTATTATCCTGGACCGGGCATAGGGTAGAAAATCCTACATCGAGATGGGGCCGTGATAATTTTATGCCTGTATTAGTATTATGTTAGGTATACAAAATAATTTTTTACAGTTTATATTTTTAACTCCACACAGGAGGCTTTGAGGAAAATAATTTCCCTGAAGACCTATATACTCTTTGGGGATGCTGTGTGTAGGGTCTTTTAGAAGACAGGAAGGAGTGAACTCGGGTCTTGAAGAGACCTATGTTGTAGGACGGAGGAAACAGAGGCCGGCAATTCATTCCAGAGCCGAACCGTTGTGTACTACCCACAGTATCTGCTGGCTCTGTACAGGTCGCCCAGCTTCTGAGAGGCTAACTATACTCTGGCTATATTCGATGGAGCCCCCATACCCGAGCTGGTCACTTCGGGTTACACCAAACATATCAATGGAGGGCTTGTTGGGAAGATTGCTTTCATTAAAGGAGACTAGATTGTCATTTCGGTCCCTTTTAGACGTAATCAGACATGATTTGGTCTTTGAAATATTCAATTCGACGAGGTATTCTCACCCCAAAAGAAAAACCTCTCGAGGTAACCGTCCATTATCTGCTTCAAAGCCCTCCGAGCAGTTGGAGTTTGTATGCCCTTTGGGAGCTTGTCAAACAAAAAGCTATCATGAACTGTACTGTCATCCGCGTAACAATGGATCGGTGCAAATGTCAAGATGTGCAACAAAAGGAATGTCGGCGACAGTACCGATTTCTGTAGGACGCCAGCATTTATTGAATGCGAGGATTATGGTAGATGAAACCGTCAGCAAATATATGGTGTGCACCTTACGTGTATTGAAAACCAATTGATTTACCCAGAGAATGTGTATGGCCCTTCTTCCTGTCCCAACAATATTAATGATTCTCGGTGGGTAAGTACCTGCAGAACTTAAATTAATTGAAAAATACGTGTTTTCAAGCAGGATACAATTGTTACGTACTATAACTTCAAATCGATCGCAATACTTCACCGTTTTATGATTAGGAAAAATTTCTCAGTTTCACTTCAAGCAAGCCGATAGAGTTAATCTGAACAATGATGCGATACTTACAACTTGTTATCTTTTATTACAATTCGAGGTAGACCGACTCAATAACCACTACCGTTTGATCGATCAGCGTGCATTGCTCTGTGGCTAAAGGTAGGCTGTGTGTACTTCGGGTATGAATTGTACGTTAAATATTTATTTTATTTTCATGATTGCCGATTGTTATGCAAACCGTATAAAGGCTACAAGATCATTACCAAATTCACGGAAAGAAAAAATACTTTCATGAGAATTTTGTGTTACCAAAAACTTGGGTTCATCCTTTATTGACTGCACGCCACTACATGGGCGCAAATACATAAAATTCCTGGTTATTTTTTCACTGAAGTTATTTGTGCTTCGAAAAAGATCATTATAGTCGCATTTACCTACATCAAAAGACGAAACAAATTGAAATCAGAAGACTTGTCAAAATTGAAAAACTTCTAGACTGGTTATCCATCAGTGCACAAGAATCCCAACTGCTCCCAACCGTCTGGAGCCAGTGAGACTATGGCATTCCAATTGGGGAATGTTGTGAGGATGAAGGTATTGGGGAGGGGAAGGAGAAGAGAAAGAGGAAGATGGGGAAATACCTGGCTATTCAGATCTGGTCACCAAACACGGCTAAAAGCCATTTCAAGCAACGTTTCAATTCTGAATGGTGGTCTTTCACCAGGGCGATACTGAGAGTATCTTACACTCTGGAACGTGCGCAAATATACTATATATTATTTTTTAATTAATTAATTGCGAAACAACACAAATTAATTAAATAAAACTTAGTTGCGCACGCCGGGATTTGAACCCGCGACCTTCGGATTCGTAGTCGAGAGCCTTACCCCTCGACCATGGAGGCCGTCAAATTATATTTTTTATGTAGCAACAATTATAAGAAATATAATTGAAAAACCTTTCCCTTTATAACTTCTCACTTAAACTTTATTATACATACATACATATATATTATAAATATGTTACACTTATATACCTACTAGGTATCGTGTTGTTTTTCTGTTATATAAGTAGAGCAATATTATAATTATTATTTTATTGTTTTTAATTTAATGTAAATCAAATTTAATAACATTATTAAATTTAATTTACATTAAATTATGAAAAAAATTAAATGGAGTTCTACGAATTAAACACAAAAACAATTAATATATAAGTACAGCAATAATTATAATAATCACCATCAGGAATGTGGGAGATTAATGCAACCCCATACATTCCACGGAGAGAATAAATACATACATTAAAATAAATAAAAAAGACTGGCAGAAGAGAACAATAATTGAGCAATAATTGGTAGCAATATGAGCAATTAAAATAAAGCAACGTAGTCTTATATGATTAACAAATTGAACAAATTAGTTATTAATATTTCAAAATGTGACAAATTATCATTCAAATTATCGTAACAAAACGGCAATTAATTGTAATTACACTTTAAACGAAACATATATATATATATCACTGGAGTAGAATCTATTCGAGGACTGGAGGTGAAACAAAATTTTATTAAACAAACTAGTGAGGTTATCTATAAAGCCAATAAAATGGTGGGATTTATAATTCGTATTTCAAAACCTTTTCACAATATAAAGACTCTCTACTCCCTCTACACAGCGTATATCCGCCCTCACTTATTGAAGAATACTGAACACCGATATGGACACCTTTATACCAAGCACATATTGAAAGAATCGAAAGCATTCGATGTAAATTCTTTACGCATATTAATTATAAATGTAATGAACACTTTGCAAATAATACCGAATCCTTAAAATTCCATAACTTCATGACGCTTCAAACACGATGCTTAATATTGCATCAAATGTTGTTATTTAAAATTATGAATAATGGACCTGGAATCGCCAGAGTTCATTAACTTTATAAACATTCACATACCGTCAAGACCAGCCCAAAAAACCGATTTTTTTTATTTGCCCGCATGCAGGACCAACCTTAGGATAAATTCTCCAATTCCCCGAATTTGTGCGCAATGTAACGCACAATTGAACAATCTCTACATTCTTTACAGATACTCTTTCAAAATATCGAACCGAAGTAATACGTACGACCACAAATTGATGCACGAGTATAAAATGTATTGATAGCATCTCCTGTCCCGATCTTATCTTCCTCTTCCTCTCCCCTTCCCTTTGTAATAAAACATCTATAATTAATCACTATTAGCATAAGAAACTTTGTTTACTTACGTCTTGTTAAACTTTCTTTGTATACATATTTGTACTTTAAGAGCTGTTTGTTTCTTAGAAATAAAATCTTTCTCGAATTACAATATGCACTTTGATTTTGGTCTACTCGATATTCAAGTCGGAATAACTTTGTTGCAAGCCCATATACTCGTAAATGCTCATCGACATTTGAATCTGCTGAAGCTTGCATGCGTATGGCCATTACATTTCGTCGGTTCCAATTTATTAGTTTGTTTAAAAAAATGATTTCCTGGCGAGAACGCTTTAGCTTTAGATCGTTCAATGTTCAGGTTTGGCCGTATTACTGCACGACGTGCGACCAACAGTTAAAGCAAACTTAAAACAAGTTAGGTTTGTTTATTCAACTCCTTTTCGGAGTGTATTGCGAATGCCAACCGAAAAGAAAAACATTACAAATATTCCTTTTCCTTTTAAAAAGCACTACGAAACCGAAAGAGGCATACCGCTGGCGTTGATAGGTAAATATTATATTCCAGTAGGTAGGAACAAACACCGTACATCATACAGCATACATATACATATTGTGCTTGGTTAGTGTGAAAGTTGATCCGTTAAGGTTTTATGAATGGCTTTGCAGCGGAAATATTTCGAAATTAAAAATAATAATATAATTTATTCGAAATACATAAATCTGAATAAGCGGGAATGTGACTAGGTGCGACTGCACACTGGTCGGGAACTCGGGACGCAGGCGCAGATCGAGCGGGTTCCTGCTACAATAGGTGATTACTTCCACTATTCCAATCGGATTATTCTTAGTGCCGCAGCTGTTCGGCGGAACAATTCATTCATTATTTTATTGCCCGCATAAAATATTTAACGTGAGTATAAGTACATTTTCCTATTTTCGCGAGAACGCCATCATTCATCAAGTCTCAAGCAAATACCTGATGGCAAAACGTATTTACTGCGGATTGAAATAGCGGCAATCCAGTGGAAGCGGCCATTCGCATCGGTGTGGCGGCATTCCCGGTCTCGATCAAACTTTACTATATTCGAAATTATAGTCTAACTTGCATGAGGGCGGGGCGTTCGTTTAAAACACTATACCCCGACGTGATGTTAATTCTAACCTGCCTAATTTCATCCTGCCTAAGTACATCTATGAATTTATTGAATTATGTGGGTATCTTACCACCGGCTCGGTCTCTTATTACCTTTTTTAATATGTAGGGGCACTCGCCAGTCGCCAATACCCACGCGCGTGTCTGCAGTAGTCGCAGAAGTGTCAGGAGTTGCGGGAGTTAGTGGGAGCGGATGAGCGAGCGGACGTCTACTGCCACCGGTATAGCGTAAACCTGCGGACATTTCCTTGAGATTTACGGCCGCCGAGCTGCGCCTGATCTCTAGCCACTCGGGTGGACTAGGACATAGCACGCACACGGTTAAAGATAATGTTTTTTGAATGGCGCCTATCTTGTGGACATGTTGATCCGTCAGATCCTACAAGCCGAGCCTAGGTAACCCAATACACGATATCTATCTAATTGTTTAGTATGGATGCATTACGAATAACCTGACATATTTTAAAATCTTCCAATACCATCAAGGAAAGCGGAAGATTTTGCTAATGTGGTGATGGAGGAATTGAAATCACGACGCCTGGATGAGACCCAGACGTGATGCCAATTTAGCCACTGACCGATTAAACATTTCATGCCAAGCAAGGCTGGTGACATTTTGTTGACGGTGTTCACACTTTTCATGGGAACACGGTTTATGGTTGACAGTCTTAGAATAAAAAGAAGAAATGTCATAGAAGGAGTCGAAGCGTTAATCCTGACAAAATCAAAAGACTTCAACTCTGGCACGTTGAGTAACGAAGTGGGGTTCGGTCGTGACAATAAAAGTAATAATTAAATATAAATTATCTGGTACACGTAAACGATTACTATATACTTTTTTTCTTATCTCTTCGAACTTAACTTTTATTCTGTATTAATTATTATACTATACTCAAATCGTCTGGTATGCACTATTGTTTTTTTTTCTGTACTATTCTTTTAATATTACCATACTAAGTCAATGCTTTCTTTTTCCCCTTTTATTTTTGTATAATGGCACTTAATACGAACTAAAATTGTCAATTTGAGTGTCCTAAAACGGGATTTGTTGCTAGTTGGGAAGCCAAGCTTTCTTCAATTGTTGTTATTAAATAATGTGCGTTCCAATAAACAAATATTATTATTATACAAACGGGATATGTTCCCAGTTGGATAGCCAAGCTTTCTTTAATTGTTGTTATTAAATAATGTGCGTTCCAAAAAACAAATATTATTATTATACAAACGGGATATGTTCCCAGTTGGATAGCCAAGCTTTCTTTAATTGTTGTTATTAAATAATGTGCGTTCCAAAAAACAAATATTATTATTATACAAACGGGATATGTTCCCAGTTGGATAGCCAAGCTTTCTTTAATTGTTGTTATTAAATAATGTGCGTTCCAAAAAACAAATATTATTATTATACAAACGGGATATGTTCCCAGTTGGATAGCCAAGCTTTCTTTAATTGTTGTTATTAAATAATGTGCGTTCCAAATAAACAAATATTATTATTATACAAACGGGATATGTTCCCAGTTGGATAGCCAAGCTTTCTTTAATTGTTGTTATTAAATAATGTGCGTTCCAAAAAACAAATATTATTATTATACAAACGGGATATGTTCCCAGTTGGATAGCCAAGCTTTCTTTAATTGTTGTTATTAAATAATGTGCGTTCCAATAAACAAATATTATTATTAACAAACGGGATATGTTCCCAGTTGGATAGCCAAGCTTTCTTTAATTGTTGTTATTAAATAATGTGCGTTCCAATAAACAAATATTATTATTATACAAACGGGATATGTTCCCAGTTGGATAGCCAAGCTTTCTTTAATTGTTGTTATTAAATAATGTGCGTTCCAAAAAACAAATATTATTATTATACAAACGGGATATGTTCCCAGTTGGATAGCCAAGCTTTCTTTAATTGTTGTTATTAAATAATGTGCGTTCCAAAAAACAAATATTATTATTATACAAACGGGATATGTTCCCAGTTGGATAGCCAAGCTTTCTTTAATTGTTGTTATTAAATAATGTGCGTTCCAAAAAACAAATATTATTATTATACAAACGGGATATGTTCCCAGTTGGATAGCCAAGCTTTCTTTAATTGTTGTTATTAAATAATGTGCGTTCCAATAAACAAATATTATTATTATACAAACGGGATATTATAATACTATAAGAAGAAAAATGGCGATGGATCTTTACAGAGATTAGTTTTTTTTATTAAAAACTAATCCAGGCATGTTTTTTATTATAATTGTAAGAAAAAGAGTGATTTAAAAAAAAATTGTTTTTATTGAAAATTGGAAGAAATTTCCTGACATGCCACTTAATTTCTTGGCCCCGATTATAACAATAGCGCATTCAGCAGCAGCTCTACAAAGAGATTTAATTAGAATTGTTTTGGTAAATAATTGCAGCAACTACCCGGTTGTTGATGGTTTAGCACAGGCTCTTTAGGTGCATTATATTCCACAAACCCCTCCCTGCCCAGCAGCTCCATATTTAGAGTTCGGACACTCGGCTCGCACAAGCAATATCCGATACATAGTGAGTATTTGTTGTAAAACATACGAAAGGAAGTTGAATGTTTTCCATAAAACAATGTTTGAGTTAATATTCATTAGCCCCGTCCACACCCGGCGCTCCAGCGTGTGAGGCAGTTTCCAACCAACAAATAAATGTGACAGTAATAATATCGGGCCTTCGCACCGATGTTTACGTATCGCTCGATGCTTCGCCCGGGTCTGGAGTCTGGACGGAGCTATTGAAATGTTAATATGCTGTTCATATTGATCATATTGAATCTGTACAACATCGCTTCTTACGTGGAATTGCATGGAGATTAAGGCGATTACGCGACTATGTTGAAATTTAACGAACCATAAACATTTCTACATTAGAAAAGCGTACGAAAGACTATGATATTCTTTGCATTTTTAAAGTAATTAATTGTATTATTGACTCACCTTCCTTGTTGCAACTCATTCAGTTCAACATTCCTCGCCGTAGACTTACAAACAGGCTTTGACTTGAATGTTCTCTCAAATGTATATTTTTGTAATTGCTTCATTCCTGTATTATGTATGTGCTGTTCTTTTTCTGTAGATCTTGTCTATTTCATTTCGTCTTATGTATTTTGTGTAACTGGACATTGGTCCGTAAATAAAAAAATAAAATGATTTATATACATGTTTGGGTGAAGACCTTCGTATTATATTATTATCATTTCAGCCGTGATTTGACGTCATTTGCCTTTGTTCAAGTTCAATCGGTATTGACAAACATCCAGCTAGTAGCGCGATTAGATCATATGTACGAAAGGACTATGTTCTACTCTACCTACTGTATGTAGCAAGTGCACGTGTACGGTACCTACTGTGGACTGCGGGTGGTTAAAAACTACATCCTTTTCGATTTCAAGTGTTATTTTATTACGATTGAAAGGGGGAGAGTTATTATTTATAATAATGATTGTATTATTACGCAATACGATAAACATAATCCCTCTCCCGTTAATAACATACTCGTACACAGTCACACGACGTTATTGATAAGTGACGATACTGGAAAAAGAATTTCTGTTTTTCAAGTGTTAATACATGGTGGAATTCCATTATAATGATTAAATAAAAAACATTTTTTACAAATAAGATGAGAAAATCCTAGAATTCTTTCATTACCGATCAGTATTCATCAACTTTTTATTATATACATAATCATAATACTAAATCGTCTTTACAATAACAACTGTAACCGGTCTTAATTATTTTTGAAACCAGATTGACATATAAAGTAATATTGTGAATAAATTCAAAAGTAACATATAAGTCAAGTTTATTAAAATGATGCTATAACAATACTGGAAAATACAATCTAAGTAAAATCATGGTTTGTTACCCCTGATACCCAAAATTGTATAAAACCCATTGTTTAAGAATTAAATGTAGCAGTCTGAAGATAGCCGTCACAGGCTGAAACCGGTCACGGTCAAAAATAAAAAAGGAATAGAGTTTTAGAAAGTATATTTTATTTAGTCCTTAAAGATAACGAAACTAATAAAAAATTAGAACTTGAAAATATTAAAAGATTTTCCAAAAGTCGTTATCCTTTCTTACAATAAATAATAAATAATATTAAATTAACACCGGACAAATTCGCGGGATCTGGGTGTAATATTCTATGAAAACTTCGAGGCTTTAAACATGCCTGGCTTCCTTTGCACAACTTTAATAGACTTCGAGTCTTTAGATTGTATGAGAACGTTTACACTCTACACTTCGTTAGTACAAGTCAAGCGGAGTATAATTCATCTAGTTGCTCCCCTTCATATAAAGTACATATTTGCCGTCTCCATTTGTACAGTAAGGCGTCATCTATACCAGCACTTTGATGAATCCTACAATATTTTAGATTGGTTCGTTCGTTGGAATGTTCTAAAATCCATGCAGTAGCTCAAATGGGTATATAATTAGATAAATAAACGCGTCACATTTATATCGCTATCGAGAGTAGAGAAAAACCTTTATGTATATAATAGAATGGAATATTAGTGAGTCGTTTGGGAACTTACCAGAATGGACCAAGACATCGGGGACCAGCCCCGAGGAGGAGTAGATCGGCTCCTCTTTGGGCTGCAGCAGGTCGGGACAGGTGGCCGCGGGGTTGATGGACATCTCCTGGAACAACGTCATCTTATTCAGATATACAAACATCACTGCTACCTATGTAACTAGCTACTAGTAGCTGAGTGTGTCATGTACTTCAAAACGTCAAGTCATAGAAATAATTTGTATCCGTTCAAAACAGGGCTTTACTCAAACCTACAAATAGGGCGTAGGCTAGGCACAACCAAATCATTTTAAAGAGGGCACGTTTGAAAGTATTTGTGGACACCGAAATAGGGCGTAGGCTAGGCACAGCCAAATCATTTTAAAGAGGGCACGTTTGAAAGTATTTGTGGACACCGAAATAGGGCGTAGGCTAGGCACAGCCAAATCATTTTAAAGAGGGCACGTTTGAAAGTATTTGTGGACACCGAAATAGGGCGTAGGCTAGGCACAGCCAAATCATTTTAAAGAGGGCACGTTTGAAAGTATTTGTCAAAATCATTTAAAGAGGGCACGTTTGAAAGTATTTGTGGACACCGAAATAGGGCGTAGGCTAGGCACAGCCAAATCATTTTAAAGAGGGCACGTTTGAAAGTATTTGTGGACACCGAAATAGGGCGTAGGCTAGGCACAGCCAAATCATTTTAAAGAGGGCACGTTTGAAAGTATTTGTGGACACCGAAAGGGCGTAGGCTAGGCACAGCCAAATCATTTTAAAGAGGGCACGTTTGAAAGTATTTGTGACACCGAAATAGGGCGTAGGCTAGGCACAGCCAAATCATTTTAAAGAGGGCACGTTTGAAAGTATTTGTGGACACCGAAATAGGGCGTAGGCTAGGCACAGCCAAATCATTTTAAAGAGGGCACGTTTGAAAGTATTTGTGGACACCGATAGTAGTTCAAACTGGTTCGAACTAGTTTGTAACGCCCGCCCGAGGTCCCCTCTTATCCCGCAGTACTCCAAAGATACAGTACAACATTACACAAGCAATAAACTCTTAATTCTGATTTACCTGTATGTATTCTATTTGGATTACCTTTAATTATACCTACTTATCAAAAATTATAATTTTATAAATTTCTTTATAATGTAAAGTAGATTTACAAATACTGTCAGATTATTTGTAACCCGGGATTGTATCTATGATACCGTGCACTGAGTTACGTAGGCTAAGCTTGTAGGATCTGACATGTTGATATGTATATATTAATAATGTAGTCATTATAAAGACATTTTAAATTCATTTATTAATAATGAATTTAAAATGTAAATACCAGTATTTTGAAGAAATTATTAATTGTTAAGTTTGTTTGAAAAATTAAACCGGAGGAGAAATTAATGTCTTGATAAATATTTTCACGCAAAACAAATAAAAGAGATTGAATAACCGTAACGCTGCAGCGAGAGAATCTGAAAATAAACAACAATGAGAGTGAACATGTGTCACTGTTTTTAGGTCTGCCGCTCGAATTAATCGTTTGCAATTTCGTGCAGGATAAATGGAGATTTGAAGTCGGGAATGCCGGCGCGTCAACGGGACAATTAGAGAGCGGGTTTTTTTCTATAATTTATGTGACATTTTAACACTTCATACCGTTGTAAGGCGGGGGGAGAGCGGGTGTCAGTCGCCGCCTCCCGCTTACCTATGCGATTTATTTGTATCTAAATTTATTTTGAAGTAATTTGTCGCCTTACACTACCGAGCGTGCTGCGGTGAGGTTCTCGGGGGAATGACACTTTTCCTAAAGCATTTTGTTTCTCTGCGACACGCGATTACTCTTCATCGTCCAGTGGTACGTGCGAGCTGTACCCACAGCCGGGCAACACACGCCGTACTAGCCTCACTAATATTTTATAATAAATTAATTAATAATTATTTTGTATTCACCACTTTATCACTATAAACATTTATTTTATTTTTTATATGATAGCACACAAGAGACCCAGCTGCTTTCTACCGTCTGGAGCCAGTGAGACTATGGCAACACCAATTGGGGTATGTTGTGAGGCTGAAGGTATTGAGGAGGGGAAGGATATGGGAAGACGAAGGTGGGGAAGTACCTGGCTCTTCGGATCTGGTCACAAAACACGGCAATAGCCATTTTAAGCAACGTTTAGATTTTAAATGGTGGTATTTCACCAGGGTGATTGACAGTATCTCCCACTCTGGAACGTTCCACAAATATATTACATATTATTTTAAATGAATAAATTGGAAAATAAAACAATTTACTCGCGCACGCCGGGATTAGAACCTGCGACCTCCGGATTCGTGGGCAAGGACCTTAACCATTCATCCACAGAGATAGTATGTTTCGAAAGCGATGATTTCTTCATCAGGAATATACAGAATACTAAAAAATAATAATGTTAAGTATAGACAAATGATAAACACAAACAAAAGTTGTTTAAAGTAAGTAAGTAATTAATCAAAAATGTTATTATAAAATTATTATAAAACATTGAATAACAAATTTATATTCGAAATTAAAAAAGAAATTAGTATTAATATTGATATGAAAATAAATTCAGGAGATAGCTATTTAAATATATATATATATATTGATTATTAATTAACTTTACATCACTATTATTTCGCATTTTCTAATTTCAAAATTTCAAATTGTTCTAATTTTAAACCGGTTGTATTTGTATATAAAGGTTTTAAACCTTTATTGATATGAATGAATGATTGATCTATTTTTAGTATTCCATATATTCCTGATGAATAAAGTATCGCTTTCGAAACACGTAGATATGTGTACGAATATATTAATAAAGTGATGAATACAAAAAAAATCATTTATTAATAATGATGCCACAAAGTGAATACCAATATTTTGAATAAATTATAATTGTTTTACGAGTATAGTTGCAATTTTATAACATGTGAAGTTTGATTGGTACAGATCCGATCTATGTTAATATCCAACCGAAAAGGAGCTCGAGCTATAAACTGCGGGTGTAGTGATGGCCAGAACCGTTTGTCTAAGTCGTCGATTTAAGGCTACACGTTCTACTGCTCTCCGAGCAATTAATATAGCAAACGATAATGAAATTGTAATAAGTAATAACCTTTTAATAATTGCGTTATTGTGGATAACGTAGACGTCCTGTGATCCGGCGTGCCAGCTGTATCAGCCGCACACAGCGTACCCCACGGTGCTACAAGCTTTTCGATGTTGATGTGATTGGTAGACAGAGTTTTTTTTTTTTTACAAAGTTCCTAAACTAAACGTTTTCTGATTCTAACATAATTAAAAATTAAAAATGATCATCTAACGATTCTTTACTTTTGATTTTTTGTTGGTGGTGAGTGGTTGACTTGAAACTTAATAACTATACAGCAACTTTCGGGGCAGGATTTCACTCCTTACGGAGGATTGATTTTGTTTTTTTTTTGTATTTAAATATTTCGTTCTCGCTGTATTTAGCGAGAGTATTTATTGATGGATTTTCATGACCGGCTAGACGGGCATAAAACTTTTCAGAATGTGTTACTATAAGATCCTTTATCGGAGAAATGTTTGTGTCATTGTGTAGAGTGTTAACCCTGATCCATTTGGGCGCATTCAATGCTAATCGAATGGCTTTGTTTTGCAGGGTTTCTAGTTTGTTAATGTGAGATGCGTATCCCCAAATGGGAGCAGCGTAAGTAAAGCCCGCCCTTATGGTAGTCCTGCATAGGAGTAATTTATTGTCTGCTGATAATCGACTATTTCTACCTAGTATGGAGCAGAGAGCGGCTATTGCCTTGTTAGCTGACTTTATATTTTCGTTTGTGTTATTAATTTAGAATCTAGTATTAATCCTATGTATTTGACTGATTTTTCCCATGGGAAGTGCTACAAGCTCGGGCTGCTCAAGCTTGTAAGTCACGTCAGGCCGTCAGGGATACATTAATGCGGGGTGCCGGTTCGGGTGAGATGACGGATGCGCGATGACACAAGGATGAATGCTCCCCTGTCTTATATAAATATAAACGCATGTGCATCTGCTACTATGCCTAGTGAATAGGGAACTCCAGTGAAAAATATAATGACTTTAAAAATATAGATCAGCAAACGCTGATTCTGAATATATAACTTTTATTGTTTATAATTATGGGTAGAATTTATAAGTCGTTTTAACAATCATCTCATAAAAACACCATCTTATATTTGTACCTTGGCATTTGAAACATCTGACGTCACGCGTGTATTCTGTTTTTGGATTATTATGCAGATTTTTCGATTTTGTTTTGTATTTTAAATATGTATTTTTTTAGGTTTGGTGAAATTTTAACATAATTTGGGTGACTTTGTACTCTATAATTGTTGTTCAATATAAGAAAAAACTATTATAAGTGAAATAAATTAGAGTATTCATGAGCAAACCAATTACAAATATGGATATTAGGATAATACTAATGCTCAATACTATTATTATTCTTTGAGTTAAAGTTTCTAAAAAGGTACATAATTTTATTACTTATCTTTAGTTATGGTTCACTATGAATAGAATATTAAATTACGTACGACACAGCTCGTCCTTGTTTTGACGTTTGAGATTATAACTTCAAAGCCGACCGGCCATAGATTTAAAGCGTTTTGAAAAATTGAAACATTGCGAATTATTTTAACTATGAAAACTAACTTTAGAAAAAAAAAGTAAAATACTGGTATTTAGGTTTGATCGTCATTATTGAAAAAATAAAATAAAATAAAATTCGACTGGAGTTATTATGAATAAAAAAGTTATTTCGTAAGTACAAAAGTTTATTTAAATTTTTAAATTGGCCAACAAATATTTAGTGGAAAGTGTTCGAATGTTTCAATAATTAAATTGGCGCCACGTCATATAATTATATAATGACGATTAAATTAATGATCAATAGAGCTGACAGCCCGGAATTTTACATACTAAGTTTGCAAGACTCCTTACTAGATATAACTTTTTATTAGATATACTTATACATAGAATTTATAAATCTATATTTAAAATTTAACAAAAAATCATCTCATCGAAACACCTTGTTTTATGTTGGTACCACTGCATTTCGAACATCTGACGTCACGTGCGCATTCTGTTTTTAGATTAGTATGGTAATTTTTATTTTTTCGTTTTAATTTGCATTTTAAATATGTTTTTTTTTAGTTTTGGCGAAATTTAAACTAAATTTGGGTGACTTTAAGCTCTATAATTGTTTAATCATCGAAGAAGATAATATTAACATAACCTAAAATGAAAGATGAAACCGGATAAAAGGACAGAAACTAAAAATATTTCAGTCGCATCTGGGACTCGAACGAAGGTCCTCTGCCTATCCGGGGCAACGCTCAACCGACTTAGCTAATGAGACAAGTTCAATTTGTGTCATCTTCATCGATATCATATCTCAAATTCAAGATTTGGGAATATTATCTTCCATTTTTAATCTTATATTATTGGCAGCTATTTCTATAATTGTTGTTCAATATAACAAAACTATTATTAATGAATGAAGTTGGAGTATTCATGAGCAAACCAATTATCAACACAGATATTATGTTAATGTTAATGCTCAATACTATTATTATTCTTTTCTAAAAAGATACATAATTTTATTACTTACGTTTAGTTATGGCTTACCATGAATATAATATAAAATTATCCACGGTAAGGCACGTCCTTGTTTTGACATTTGACATTCTATCCTCAAAACTGATCAAAACCGACCGGCCATAGATTTGCTGCGTTGTGGCGGGCTTTGAAAAAATTGAAACTTTGAACATTATTCGTCCAGTGATTTTCGAGGACATCGAGGACAAACAAACTTACATTGATTTTTATATATATATATATATATATATATATAGAATTAAATATTTTAATATGTGCTCTTTGTGTCAAGCAAAGAGTGAACTAAAAGTGTGTAGTTTGATTTATACCATAGAAAATTTGCAAAGGGCTACATTATTTTTATATATATTTTTACGTAACGAATGGAAGATCTTAGAATACTTCTAGCTTCTCGGTTGCAATTGTTGTCGTGTTATTGGTTGCACGGCGTGCATCCAATAATACCGCCCGCCATAATAAAACAGCCCGCCGGAGATTACGATAATCAAACAATCCGGTGAGCTCCCGCCAGCCAACTTGGTTAATCAACCAATAGGGTCTAGCGGAACAGATAATTACCAGCCGCATGGAACGGCGTAGCTCGCGAAGCAAGCCCGCCGCCCGCCAAGCTCACTCTCTTCCCGACCTCCGAGCTATCAACTGCGTGCTTCTTTAGAGCACGCAGCCGGTTCAATTATTGCATCATTCGATTCCACACATGTAAACATCAACTGCACGCGGGTTTGAGGCCCATAGCAGATAGTTACCATACTACCCTTGTAAAACACCTAGAATGGTGTCTTTCTAACTGTTAAACTCAGTGTGAGAATGATTAATACCTGTGTACTTTGGACGCTGACCACGTAGACTCCGCCTTGGCGACGGCGTCGTTTGACCATCAGTTCATCTAAGCCGCTATCAACTTCCTTCATATTATGTGCTGTACTTGTATGTCTTCCCTCATTAACTTGCCCGCTTAGAACTCCTTCAGAGAGAGGGGATAGTCTAGAACAGAGTCGATGCCAACTTCTTGGCGAAACCTGCCTATAACTTGTATGACCATGTTTTTGTTACAATAAATTCTGAGCTGAAAGCACGCCATCTCGTCAATTAATGTAGAGTAGATTGCCTCCCTCCAATTCTAAGGCCGCGGCCGACTCATTTGACCTTGAAGAAAGGAATCTTTATGTTGTACCAATGCTGAGCTAAGCCATGATGGAGCGGGGACCAGTCCTGAATATGATCTCGGGGTGAGTTGCACTGTTTTTTTTACACCAACTCTCTTTTGCCCAATTCCCTCCTTTCAGCACCCCTAACACTGACGCACATTCCTAATACTGGCGCCCATCGTGGTGCTATTTCCATTCCTAATACTGGCTTCCATCGTGGGGCTTTCCGTCCTTTCCGACCTCCTCTTCTTTTCCCCCAATTTCCATTCCTAATAATATAGAGTGACATATTTTAATATGTGATCTTTGTGTCAAGCAAAGAGTGAACTAAAAGTGTGTAGTTTGATTTATACCATAGAAAATTCGTGAAGGGCTACATTATTTTAATATGCTTAGAGTGAAATATTTTAATATGTGCTCTTTGTGTCAAGCAAAGAGTGAACTAAAAGTGTGTAGTTTGATTTATACCATAGAAAATTCGCAAAGGCCTACATTATTTTAATATGTTTAGAGTGAAATATTTTAATATATGTGCTCTTTGTGTCAAGCAAAGAGTGAACTAAAAGTGTGTAGTTTGATTTATACCATAGAAAATTCGCAAAGGCCTACATTATTTTAATATGTTTAGAGTGAAATATTTTAATATGTGCTCTTTGTGTCAAGCAAAGAGTGAACTAAAAGTGTGTAGTTTGATTTATACCATAGAAAATTCGCAAAGGCCTACATTATTTTAATATGTTTAGAGTGAAATATTTTAATATGTGCTCTTTGTGTCAATCAAAGAGTGAACTAAAAGTGTGTAGTTTGATTTATACCATAGAAAATTCGCAAATGGCTACATTATTTTTAATTGCACTCTTGAAATTATTAGAAAACCCATAAATTATTTGCTTAATGGTGGCCTGTTATTTATTTAACAGTTTCCGTCAAAATGAATTCAAACATTATTTATTGATCTGGTCGTAAATGTTGGTCGGCGGAGATTTATTGCTATACGAAATGCAAGCGCTTTTATTTAATACCATTTTAACATTTTCATAATATTGGAGCTGACAGGTAGTCTCCGTAGAATTCAGTAACACTATATAGGCACTCTATGAGCTCGAGTTGTACGAATGAAAAATACGACTTTATTGATGTTTTCTTAGCTGGAAACGATTCTTTCAGTTAGGTTAGGTCGGGTTCAATAAGTTATAGGGAAATCTTCTAGCATTCTAGCTCACTCAAAAGTTATGAGCCTCCACTTTAATTGGTACCACCATTTCAGCATACATGGGTACAGAAAATAATATTAAAAAACACCCAATCAGGCGTAATAAAGGTTTGCTGTATTGTAAACACGCTTTACAACTTTCATGTTTTACAACATCATAATAATTATAAACGTATTACCCACCCATTGCGCTGTAACTAGCTACTTACATAGTCTCTGCCCTCTTACTTCTTTTGTACTTATGTTACTATATGTAACTATAAATATTTGTAAGTATGAATAATTATTATCGAAAATCTCAAATAAAATAATGTTCAAATAAATACCTTCTCTTCTTCTAATAAATATAATATCGTATCAATGACAAATGGGATTTAAAGAGTAACTGCAATATCATGCCATGTGCACTGTTTTCTAATGTTGTGTCCTGTGCGTGCAGAATCATATCTTCTCATGTAATTTAACGATTTAATCTGGAGTGACCTGCCAGGTAAGTATGTTTCTGTATCTGTTTGTACATAATAAGATAAACCCTAGCAAGTAGTATTTGTACAGCACCTTTGAGGTGATTTTTCAAGAAAACTGTGCTATACAGGTCATACAAGTATTATACTTATGTTATTATATTATGTACTAAGCCACTTGTTATACTATTTTGTATAACCTGCAGTTATAATGAAACCGCAGGTAAAACTGTTATTCATTGCGCTGTAACTACATACTTATATTGTACATACTTACTTCCTTTAGGCTGTAATTGTTATTGTATGTACTATATTAGCATACTCCTTTCTACGTAACTACGAGTATGCGATAAATGTATCAACATGTGAAAGCCTTCTAGGCGTAATAAATAAATAACATGTCAGGCTATTTATGCTACTGCTTAATGCTTACGGATAACAGTTAATTAAAATTTGCATTTATTAAAATTTTATCTGAGTTTATAAGGTAACATACATTATCACGACAAACTCGCAAACGGTGAGTTCTGGCTTCACGAAAATTGCACACCTCTTCCTGCTTTGAATTTGTAGATCAAGTCAATTATTTTCAGACTCAAGACTCCCAACCGTAATGCCCGCGGTTGTACAGTGGCGTGCATTGCTCTATGACCAAAGGTAGGCTGTGTGTTTTTTTTTCAACTTCAGGTATGAATAAGGAACTCCTGCATAAAATATAATGGCTTTAAAAATATATATTCATATAGATTAGCAAACACCGATTCTGAATATATAACTTTTATTGTATATAATTATACGTAGAATTTATAAATTGCTATTTAAAAGCCATTAAAACATCGTGTCAACGAATCACCTTGTTATATTGGTACCATTGCATTTGGAACATTTCACGTGACATGCGCATTCTGTTTTTGGAATAGTATGGAATTTTTTATATTCTTTTTGTATTTTTTGTTGTATTTTTTAGTTTTGTCGAAATTTAAACATAAATTGGGTGACTGTAAACTCTATAATTGCCATTCAATATCAAACTATTATTAATGAAAGAAATTAGAATATTCATTAGTAAACCAATTATCAATACGGATATTATGATAATGTTATTGTTAATGGTCAATACTATAAATATTCTTTGAGGTAAAGTTTCTTATAACGTACATAATGATATTACTTATGTTTAGTTATGGTTTGCTATGAATAGAATATAAAAGTATGTACGGTGAAGCTTATCCTTGTTTTGACATTTGACATTGTAACCATGGAAATTACATTTAGAGGAAAAACGATATACGGGTATTATGAATTATTATTATTTTTTAAATTGACCGGAGTTACTTATTTTATACTCTCATTCTTCGTATACGGAATTTAAGCAATTATCACAAAGATGTATTTGACATATTTAAGCCATCAATAATGAAATATACGAGAATATATCTTTGTTAAATCTATTTCGGCAAGTAGGATAACTAGTCTAATTGGATAAATTATTTAGCTCTTCTACGAAGTCATTATAGATTATTGTTCTATCCTAACTTACTGGCTACTGGCTACTGGCTACTGGCTACTGGCTACTGGCTACGAAGGTATCGTAAAAAATGTTCTGTTTATTAAAATTTTATCATCCAATTATTACAAAGGGTTTTATTAACTTCTTCCGATTACTATAATACTTTATAAAATAAAACAATAACTTTGTTTATCTTCTTCGTATCAGTATACACTGGGCAAAGATGGACATGTGTTATGGATTGAAAACAGGCCAGTGAAGGCCAGGGGGATCAGCAGGTAGATCGGGAAGGGAATGTACTTTTTTTATTAGTACCTGCTGATCTCCCACCCTTGGCCCTTCACTAGCCTGTTTGTATCAATCCATAACACATGTGCATCTTAGTTCATAGTTTAGTTGTATACTGCCCTGAAGAAGCTACGGTAGTAGCGAAACCCGGTCGGCTAAAGTATAAATAAAAGTGATGTAAAACAATGTTATTGTTTTATTTTATAAATTATAATGTCACATCACCAAGTTACCGCTTCATATGAAAATATACTATAATACTTGTTCCATGCCACTATACTCATACGTATATGTGTAAGGTTTTTTTTTAAATTTTATTTATTAACTTTGTTTGCCACATTTGCGTTTCATATTTACATTGTATACTGTACATAATACTGTAATAAATAAGTTATAAGTAAAATAAGAAATTTATTTTTAAAATTCTTCATATGGTTCATTTTTCTTATAGAGGGCGTAGTTTTTAACCATTATGGACCGAACGCCATTGATGTGTGGGTAGATATATAATTGGTTTGTTTTAGATTCATATTTGCTTCCCATCTTTATTTAACATCTTGAAAAGAAGTTCGTAGGAGCTTAAAAACAATCAGTTTGTAAATAAAACCCAGTCCACCTCAGCCCCTAGTGAGGAGGACTAAGAAAAACATCCCATATTTTCTTATTAGCTTTGTAAAATGTTGATAACTAAATGAAAAAATATGTGTTAAAACTAAACAAAAATAAAATCTACCACTGTAGGTCTGCCGAAGTATTGTTCAACTGAGGACGGTTTTAAAAATATTCTAACCTTTACAAGCACTCAGTCTGTGTAGGACGCGATACCGATAAGTACCATAAGTCATACCTAAGCTGGTTATAAGCCATCTTCTGTAAAGCGTTCTTGAACAACAAAGGCACTATGTAAATATTATAACATAACATCCTACAAAATACTGTTTTTGTTATAAGATTATTCTATTTGAGAATTTTCTTTCCGTAAATACCTAGCCGCGTACACATACTCGTACTTCTAAAGTGGTCTAGTCGGTGTAGTGTGGGGTACAAACTTAAATAATTCAATTCAATGTTCAATCGTCATATTTTGTTTTCCTTTTTACTTGTGCTGGTAATTACTATTATTAGTAATGCGTAATAATTTTATAAAACCAGAAACCATAAACTCAAAGATTTACCTTACCTACAGACCTTGTTCTGAAAGGGTATAAGCCTTGAGTATTACATTCCACCCGCCCGACAATTAAATAATACTCGTACATCGTACGTACAGTCCGTGAGATACAGCTGCAACGTAAGTCTCCCCAAATACCAAATGAACAAATTGCAATCAGTATGCAACGCTGCAGCAAGACTTATCACCGGCGTATCTAAATATTCCCATATTTCAAAGCATCTCAAAAATCTCCATTGGCTCAAATGTCCTGAAAGAATCCATGTCAAGCTCTGCTGGATGGTATTTAAGTAACTTAACGGAATGGCTCCGGCTTACTTATCAGAACTGTGTATTCCCGAAAATACCAACTCACGACAGTCCACCCTTAGGTCAGCAGCGTCATCAGCTATCGGCAGGTTGAAGGAACCAAAGCGCACACCTAATACTAAGTTCGGTGATCGTGCTTTCGGAGTGTCAGGACCTAAAGCCAGGAATGAACTGCCGCATGACTTAAGAATTATCAAAGACTCAACAGAATTCAGAACTAAACTTAAAACACATCTTTTCAGACAATCGTATCCATAAATTGAAGAAATTCACCTGTAAATTGCACAGGTTAGTGCTTACCTAAAGTCACTTATAAATAATAAAAAAATCACCGATGCGTAAATACGTCCACAGCCACTGTCAATAACTAAATGTATAAAAAAACTATTAATATCTATTAAAAACTTCTTACGGATTTTAAGGTCATTTTATAAATATTCTTCAGTCCTAAAAATTAAAAAGTATTTCAAATAAATACTAACTCTTCTTGTGTCATCAATCTTCTAATAAATGTAACATCTATAGAAAAGGAGGATAAAATATCAACTTTAAAAATCATATCTTCTCTATGCTTAAATTATATAAATTTTCTAATAAAACTGTGTTCATCTGAAGCGACCTGCCAGCTGCAGTAAGTGTGTTTTTCTGTATCTGTTTGTACATAATTAGATAGAGAATAGGAAGTAATATTTGTACAGCGCCCCTGAGGTGATTTTTCACAAAAACGGCGCTGTACAAATCACCCAATAGTTATTATTACAAGCTAAAATGTTCAATGAGATGAGTAGTGCTAGAGCCGCGCTGACTTAATTTGTTCTGTTCTGTTTTTTTCTAGGGTGTATCCAGTTGGTATGATATGGTACGAAAATAATAAATTATATACAATAATCCAAACTACGAGCAAAGGCAGAGGCTAGTGGTTTCGATTAAAAAAACATTTTGGGGTTGCTGCAATCTGTTCGTAGGTTCGTAACGACCGGTGACAGAGATATTTTAATAAATTTCACTACACAATTCTGCACCTAAAGATATTGCTCACTTATCCGACTAAAAGCCCAGACGGGAGCGGCGCCCACTCGCTCGAAAGGCGACTTCTCCACGTTCATTGCCACAAGTATTGCTTTGTTCTTTTTTATGGCAGCATCAACTTTGCTCCGCTTTCTTGATGTTTTTTCGTCTCCCGTGGATGTCGCTCGACAAGCATTCTTAATGCCCCCTCCCGAGCTGGCGCTAATAGACCCACAAAGTGGGGCCAGCAACCAGCAGCAGCAGCGGCAGCTGTCGGGAACAAATCAGCAACTCTATTGGGGAGCTTAAGACGCCCTGATTCACCCGAATTGTTGAGTGAAATCTTTAAGTAGCGAGGTTTCATTTTTAAATTAAAATACATTCTTCACGATCACAATCGGTGTTCGTGGATAACATTATACTCGTATATTATTGTATGGTAACCAATTCTTCACCGGGCGCGGGATTGAAAATATGAAATGTTAGGAACGATATAAATACATTCTCGGTAAGTTATTGCGAGAGCTCGATTAGAGTAGATAATTGTAAAGTGTTAATAATCGGTGTTCGCGGATAACATGATATATATTATTTTATTGTTTTGTAACTAATTCTTCACCGGGCGCGGGATTGAAAATATGAAATGTTAGGAACGATATAAATACATTCTCGGTAAGTTATTGCGAGAGCTCGATTAGAGTAGATAATTGTAAAGTGTTAATAATCGGTGTTCGCGGATAACATGATATATATTATTTTATTGTTTTGTAACTAATTCTTCACCGGGCGCGGGATTGAAAATATGAAATGTTAGGAACGATATAAATACATTCTCGGTAAGTTATTGCGAGAGCTCGATTAGAGTAGATAATTGTAAAGTGTTAATAATCGGTGTTCGCGGATAACATGATATATATTATTTTATTGTTTTGTAACTAATTCTTCACCGGGCGCGGGATTGAAAATATGAAATGTTAGGAACGATATAAATACATTCTCGGTAAGTTATTGCGAGAGCTCGATTAGAGTAGATAATTGTAAAGTGTTAATAATCGGTGTTCGCGGATAACATGATATATATTATTTTATTGTTTTGTAACTAATTCTTCACCGGGCGCGGGATTGAAAATATGAAATGTTAGGAACGATATAAATACATTCTCGGTAAGTTATTGCGAGAGCTCGATTAGAGTAGATAATTTTAAATTGTAAATAATAGGTGTTTTGACCGACAAGCCTAATGGACCTAAAATGGGAGGAGAGGAGGAGATGAGGGCGAAAATGGAGAGGGCGCTACTACAGCGTGATTATAATAATAATAATAATGTTTTTTTTATAACAAAATCACAAATGATGATACCTCCCTGGGATTTCTCGTGCTGAGGATTTCATTTACAAAATATGAAATTACATTATATTAAATCGATGTTCATGATGTAAAAAAAATGTAAGGTGAGGTGTTTTAGCGCTGTTGAGTGGTTTCGGTGTTAGCCAGTATTTGGTTTTAATATGTTTTGTATATGTAATGTATCCAGTGTTTTATTTGATTTCTAAATATATTATGGTTGTTGTGATTTTTAAAGGATATGGGGTTTTATTGTAGAGTTTAGTACCATGGTATAAGAAGTTTTATTGTCCAAATGTTGTGTTTGTGGTTCTTGTTGTATGTGTTTTTTATTCCGAGACCTAGTGTTTCTAATATATGTGATGTGTAATGGCACATCAGATTTATTTATTACTACCTTGCTCGAGATTATTATTTTATTATTAAAAAAGTTATGATGTCGTGAATTCTTACTTGTCGTTTGGATGATATAATTGATTTGCCAGCAAAATTAATGCCTTGTTATGACTATTACAATATATATATTTTTTAATTTTTTTTTTAATTTTTTTTTTTAAATTTAATGTTAATCAAATTTAATAATGTTATTATTAAGTTCTTCAAGTATTTTTAGTTGTTATTATTGTGACAGCTGTTTCGACGTTTAAGGCCATTTTCAAACCCTTAAATGAAAATGTCCTTAAACGCCGAAACAGCTGTCACAATAATAACAACTAAAATACTTGCAGAACTTAATAATAATATTATTAAATTTGATTTACATTAAATTGAAAAAAAAAATTAAATAGAGTTCTACGAATTAAACACAAAACGATTAATATGACTATTACTATCTCTAAACAAAGAATTTTTTTTTTCAAAACATATCTAAATAATAAAGTTCTTCCTGTTTGCGTTTTTCATTTTGAAAATATTCTACCCAAACAAACCTTCTTCTTTTGAATATGTAATCTGTGGCTAACCAGAGAGGTATATCTGTAATTTTAAAACGTTATATCAACAGTTTTAAATATTGAATTTTATTAAAACTACTCTCTAAACCTTCCCGGCACTAATAAGAACGAACTGTGAATTAATAAAAATATTCAGCGAAATTGGTCGATTAATTTTCGAGAAAATCGAGGAAAGACAGCCAAACATTAATGTATATATATATAGATAAGAGAAGAGAAGAGATATATCACCAAACAACTGTGCACTGTGTTTAGTTATAGCTATAAAGTGCGCCGTTGGAAATCTATCTATGGAGCTAATTGAATTGGATAGTAATAAGTAATAACGTACGAGTACATATTTTTTGGAATCCGCGGACTGCGGACTGGAGGAAGTACTGAATATTGATAAAATAGAAAATGGTATATTTTACACCGGTGCACTTCAAGCATTTACGGTATAATAGGATCGGGTGCTGCACTTAATGCATTTAAAATAATTCAAAAGCATACTACTAATGTTATATATAATAGAAACAGAGTATTTTCGACTAACATGTTATACTATTCCGTCTACCAAGATACTGCAGCGCTACAGAAATGTTCCTGGAAGGGCGACTGCACTCTTTCAGGACACTTCTCCACCACCGCATGGGAAGCCTATGGTTAATCCAAGAATACCATCATAACTCCTACGGCTACATGGATGGAGTATTCCTTCAAATATATCCATAATAAACTTGTTAATTTTTATGTTCTATCTTAGTAAATGAACTTATTCTTCATATTTTTACTATGTTTTCCTCTTATTTTACCTACCTTTTTGTTATTTTTTATTTGTATGATTATCACTTATGGAACGTGTTGCATTGCACTACCCCTGCCCTGCATATCTTCTGGAATAAACAACTATTATTATTTTACTTAAAAATAAATTAATTAAATCAGTATTACTAATCTTGTGTTTTGTACACCCCAAACTAATACTAAATTAGTGCAAACGCACAGCAGTTTTATTGGTAATTTTTTTTATTTATTCTTCTACCAAAACAAACACAAATGACCAATAAAATATCACGCTACATAAAATAATTATAATTATGGCTGTTTATATATTTATTTGTAAGAAATAAATAGCTTTTAATACAAATAAATATACAAAAGAAGTTTAACAAAAGGCAATTCAACAATGCTTATTGTGCTAACAGTGGTTAAATACATTTATGAAGCTAACAGGGTAATTATTTAAAGTTTTAAGACCGTCTATCACATTCATGGTACAAGATATACCGGTATCATTATAGATATCACATGGTAATTGGCTCATAAAAATATTCCAATGAACTTTGACCCAATGAATGTTGCAGAATTTGTGGATTCACTTCCAAAGTAGGTATAATACAGTATATAGCAGTATATAGAAAAACAAATATAATCATACTAGTCCCACATAAGTGATTGCAAAAAGAATAAGTATTGGAGTTGGAATTGCGGGAACGGTAGCATATTGTAATAACACATGTAGATGAGCGAGACAAGACATTTTAATTGTATTTACACTGTTAGTTCATAGTTATACTATATTTTTAGGAATTGAAAACCCAGATAAGTAAATAAAACAGATGTATCATCACATTTCATCTAACTATACTCTATCTCAACTAAACTCATGTTTTCAGACAATCATATCCATAATGGAATATATGTACATGTAACTTGCTTAGCTATACTAGCCGGTTAGTGTTTACCTAGTCACTTATAGAATAAGTAAATAAAACAGATGTATCATCACATTTCATCTAACTATACTCTATCTCAACTAAACTCATGTTTTCAGACAATCATATCCATAATGGAATATATGCACATGTAACTTGCTTAGCTATACTAGCCGGTTAGTGTTTACCTAGTCACTTATAGAATAAGTAAATAAAACAGATGTATCATCACATTTCATCTAACTATACTCTATCTCAACTAAACTCATGTTTTCAGACAATCATATCCATAATGGAATATATGTACATGTAACTTGCTTAGCTATACTAGCCGGTTAGTGTTTACCTAGTCACTTATAGAATAAGTAAATAAAACAGATGTATCATCACATTTCATCTAACTATACTCTATCTTTACCTAGTCACTTATAGAATAAGTAAATAAAACAGATGTATCATCACATTTCATCTAACTATACTCTATCTCAACTAAACTCATGTTTTCAGACAATCATATCCATAATGGAATATATGCACATGTAACTTGCTTAGCTATACTAGCCGGTTAGTGTTTACCTAGTCACTTATAGAATAAGTAAATAAAACAGATGTATCATCACATTTCATCTAACTATACTCTATCTCAACTAAACTCATGTTTTCAGACAATCATATCCATAATGGAATATATGTACATGTAACTTGCTTAGCTATACTAGCCGGTTAGTGTTTACCTAGTCACTTATAGAATAAGTAAATAAAACAGATGTATCATAACATTTCATCTAACTATACTCTATCTCAACTAAACTCATGTTTTCAGACAATCATATCCATAATGGAATATATGCACATGTAACTTGCTTAGCTATACTAGCCGGTTAGTGTTTACCTAGTCACTTATAGAATAAGTAAATAAAACAGATGTATCATCACATTTCATCTAACTATACTCTATCTCAACTAAACTCATGTTTTCAGACAATCATATCCATAATGGAAGATATGCACATGTAACTTGCTTAGCTATACTAGCCGGTTAGTGTTTACCTAGTCACTTATAGAATAAGTAAATAAACAGATGTATCATCACATTTCATCTAACTATACTCTATCTCAACTAAACTCATGTTTTCAGACAATCATATCCATAATGGAATATATGTACATGTAACTTGCTTAGCTATACTAGCCGGTTAGTGTTTACCTAGTCACTTATAGAATAAGTAAATAAAACAGATGTATCATCACATTTCATCTAACTATACTCTATCTCAACTAAACTCATGTTTTCAGACAATCATATCCATAATGGAATATATGCACATGTAACTTGCTTAGCTATACTAGCCGGTTAGTGTTTACCTAGTCACTTATAGAATAAGTAAATAAAACAGATGTATCATCACATTTCATCTAACTATACTCTATCTCAACTAAACTCATGTTTTCAGACAATCATATCCATAATGGAATATATGCACATGTAACTTGCTTAGCTATACTAGCCGGTTAGTGTTTACCTAGTCACTTATAGAATAAGTAAATAAAACAGATGTATCATCACATTTCATCTAACTATACTCTATCTCAACTAAACTCATGTTTTCAGACAATCATATCCATAATGGAATATATGCACATGTAACTTGCTTAGCTATACTAGCCGGTTAGTGTTTACCTAGTCACTTATAGAATAAGTAAATAAAACAGATGTATCATCACGACATTTCATCTAACTATACTCTATCTCAACTAAACTCATGTTTTCAGACAATCATATCCATAATGGAATATATGTACATGTAACTTGCTTAGCTATACTAGCCGGTTAGTGTTTACCTAGTCACTTATAGAATAAGTAAATAAAACAGATGTATCATCACATTTCATCTAACTATACTCTATCTCAACTAAACTCATGTTTTCAGACAATCATATCCATAATGGAAGATATGCACATGTAACTTGCTTAGCTATACTAGCCGGTTAGTGTTTACCTAGTCACTTATAGAATAAGTAAAGAAAAAAAAATCACGCGTCGGTGCGCAAATGCGTCCATAGTCCACAACAATGTAAATAACTAAATGTGTAAAAAGAAATGTTAATATCAATTAAAAACTTCAACTTTTTAAGGTAATTTTATAAATATTCTTCAGTCCCAAAAATGAAAATAATATAAGAGCAAGAGAGATAGCAAACAAACTCTCAGCGGAACGACAATATGACAGTAATGTTGTACATAATTCACTTGTACATAATTCCTTCCACGTACAATATTACTGTGTTCCTCCCCCACGCGCAAAACTACCATAGCCGTGATTCAAACTACATAATACTCGTACACGGGTATCTGTGCACTTTGCACGGGGACACGGGAGCACGGGGGCACAGGAGCAGTAAAGATCCAGCGTTTGACATTCCCGCAGCGGCAGGGATCAGTTGACGCCAGCCCGAGCGAGGACCATTTGTCACCGAAATGGCTAATCACACGGTCCGGCCGGTCGACTGCGTTCACTGCTCACAGGGAGGACACCGCTCATCGCTCACTCTACTCACTTTCGCTCTCAGCGCAGCTTGTTGAAGAAGGGAAATACTGAAGCCGGCTACATTTATTAAAGCGCCTCGACGTTCATGAAAGAAAAGTTAAATAATATGAACGTTTATTGGCGACAGACACCTTGTCACGATCCAGCAGTGCAAACTGCAAACCATCCGGCGCGAGTGTCCCCGCAAAACAATCGTACTAATTTTTTTTTTTAAATTGAATGTAAATCAAATTTAACAATGTTATTAAGTTCTGCAAGTATTTTTAGTTGTTATTATTGTGACAGCTGTTTCGACGTTCAATCCACATTGTGACGATTTATTCATGCGATTTTATTTACTCCCCATTCTAATTTGGACACTAACTGTCACAATAATAAAAACTGAAAATACTTGCATAACAACTTGTGTTGTATGTATATCATTTGTCTGTTACTTGATATTATTATTTTATACATTTCTGATGAAGAAAGCATCGCTTCAGAAACATGTAGATGTAGATGTGTATATCCAAAATATGTTTTAATTAATTTATTAATAATGACGCTCAAAGTGAATACCAATATTTGAGGAAATTATAAAGTTGTATTTAATTAGCACATTGATTCAATCGTTTGCAGTCATATAAAATGCTTGGTTTTGCTTTACGCGTAAGCAAAGTGTTCAGGAACCCGCGAACAATCAAAATGTTATATTTTCCACCAGTAAGAAGCTCACTGAAATATGCCTCACCAATTTGGAATCCTCAGTATAAAGTGTACATTGATAGTATAGAACGCATTCAAAAGGAATTTATAAAATATTTTGCCTATAAATTCATCAATAGCTTTCAACGTACCTTCAACCTTTGCGGTAAAGGCGAACGGTATCTGATTTAACATTTCTACATAGAATTCTAAATAATCATATCGACTGTACCGAGCTCCTGTCCCTAATTAATTCCAACTTACCTCTGAGAACTTCGAATTAACTGTGCTCTTCATTTCTTCAAAAATATTAACCTAAACAATTAAAACATTAATATTTTTTTCGTATTCACTGACCACATTTAAAGGGAGAATTTTGGCAATAATATTAACTGCTCAATGCGCATACATATGGCATCACTTCTATAATAAGTAGACCACCACTTCTCAGTTCTCACACCTACAAACACACTCACACATACACTACACATGTCACCCGGTAAATACAAGTATAAATCAGAAACATCCTACTTTGTAAATTTAATTTGTGGGAATTGTTTTTCACTGTAACAAATGTACTGTTTTGTGTCTATAATAAAATAATATTAACTGCTCAATGCGCATACATATGGCATCACTTCTATAATAAGTAGACCACCACTTCTCAGTTCTCACACCTACAAACACACTCACACATACACTACACATGTCACCCGGTAAATACAAGTATAAATCAGAAACATCCTGCTTTGTAAATTTAATTTGGGGGTGTTTTCACTGTAACAAATGTATGTTTGTGTCTATAATAAAATAATATTAACTGCTCAATGCGCATACATATGGCATCACTTCTATAATAAGTAGACCACCACTTCTCAGTTCTCACACCTACAAACACACTCACACTCACACATGTCACCCGGTAAATACAAGTATAAATCAGAAACATCCTACTTTGTAAATTTAATTTGTGGGAATTGTTTTTCACTGTAACAAATGTACTGTTTTGTGTCTATAATAAAATAATATTAACTGCTCAATGCGCATACATATGGCATCACTTCTATAATAAGTAGACCACCACTTCTCAGTTCTCACACCTACAAACACACTCACACATACACTACACATGTCACCCGGTAAATACAAGTATAAATCAGAAACATCCTACTTTGTAAATTTAATTTGTGGGAATTGTTTTTCACTGTAACAAATGTACTGTTTTGTGTCTATAATAAAATAATATTAACTGCTCAATGCGCATACATATGGCATCACTTCTATAATAAGTAGACCACCACTTCTCAGTTCTCACACCTACAAACACACTCACACATACACTACACATGTCACCAGTAAATACAAGTATAAATCAGAAACATCCTACTTTGTAAATTTAATTTGTGGAATTGTTTTTCACTGTAACAAATGTACTGTTTGTCTATAATAAAATAATATTAACACTCAACATACATGGCATCACTTCTATAATAAGTAGACCACCACTTCTCAGTTCTCACACCTACAAACACACTCACAGACACTACACATGTCACCCGGTAAATACAAGTATAAATCAGAAACATCCTACTTTGTAAATTTAATTTGTGGGAATTGTTTTTCACTGTAACAAATGTACTGTTTTGTGTCTATAATAAAATAATATTAACTGCTCAATGCGCATACATATGGCATCACTTCTATAATAAGTAGACAACCACTTCTCAGTTCTCACACCTACAAACACACTCACACATACACTACACATGTCACCCGGTAAATACAAGTATAAATCAGAAACATCCTACTTTGTAAATTTAATTTGTGGGAATTGTTTTTCACTGTAACAAATGTACTGTTTTGTGTCTATAATAAAATAATATTAATTAGATTAATATCCACACATTTCAGTCAACCCAACTGAACCTAACCTAACAAACCACAGGTTATTTTGAAATGAAATAAAACTTTGTATATTTGTATAAAGATAGTTACTTTCGCTATGAAATCAATTATGGCACACAAACGACAAGCACGAATTCACACTTCATAACTTTATTTTTAAAAAAAATCCCGAGCAAGGCCGGGTACACATCAGCTAGTAGAATATAAAATTATGTACGGTAAAGCTCATCCCTGTTTTGACATTTGACATGCCAACCTCAAAACTCCTCAAACCGACCGGCTATAAATTCATAGGGTTTTAGCGCGTTTTGAAAAATTTTAACTTTTAAATTTATTTTAATTATGAAAAGTAACTTTAGAAAAAAAAAACACTGGTATTTAAGTTAGTGTGTCATAATTGATCATTGTTTATACCTTTTCGCAGTTACGCACACTACCCTTCCGGTCTTCTATATCGGATATCCGTTTTTCACCTTTGTCTGGGGCTTAATAGTCGGAAATGACAGTTCGACCTTATGAGGATCCGCCATTTTAGGTAGCATATATTCTTATACGCGTAGAAAAATTCAACAACCGATATAAATTATAGCAGTGTTGCCAAAACAAAACATAAAACGTACAGTACCTGCGTAATGCTATAAAGATCATTATTCATTATTACATTATTCCAACAAAAACCCATTTTACCTAACGTATAAACGTATAATATAATCCCTTGATCTTCAATTAGTGGCATTAGAAGCTATAAAAGTAAATGTTTTAAATGGTAGCGATTATACCAGCTATAAAATATGGCATTATAATTCTAACACCAAAAATTCAAAATGATGCAAATACTTTATTGATTACGAATATAACAACAGATAATATTGTGGAAATAAGAAATTTTTCAAATGTTTCTTCTTTTATGTGGTTCACATTCTCACCGCTAGGGGCGCAAATAAAAATGTTGTCTGTCAGATGCAAAAAAATGGCAATTACGCAGTACGAAGCAGTCCAAGAATTTCTTTCACGTGCGACATCCCTCAATCTCATCTAAGTGAATAATAATACTTGGATAACTTGTATAGCGCCGTTTTTGTGAAAAATCAACTCAAGAGCCTTGTACAAATTTATCTAATGTTTGTCACTAGCTATAGACACTATATTATTGCAACGTATGGCTAACAGATTGCAATCACCAGTTCATCAATCTGTAACACCAAACTATATGTACAATGTATTTGACAAATGAAAAGGATGCCGCGTTAAAATATTTTGTTATGATTATATTATAAACCAAAAAATACATAATTACATACAGTATTTAGTAAGTTTAGCAGTAAGTGTAAGAAAATACATACAGAAATATAAAAATATAAAAAATTGGTGTAAACCACTTCACTTGGCTGAGCCTGTTCCGAGGTGAAGAATTTTAACATCCTAAATTATAAGAAAAATATTCCGCAAAGTTTGTTGTTGTTCTGTGGAAGTTTTGAAATTTTAGAAAAGATATGAGAAAAGGGGTAGTTTGTAGTTATACTGTAGATGTCCTTAGTATCTGTCCACGGTAGAGAATGCCTTTGTTGGTTACCCATGTGCGAATTTTGTGTTTGAACTTTTCATTTTTTACCGGATGATTGTCGTTGATGTCTTTTTCAATTAAATTAAAACAATTTGGTGCCAAATGATGTAATATCGTTGTCAAGAGGATCCATATTATTTTTGGCAGCACCACCCCAAACAATCATATCATGAGTGATAATGGATCGGGCTATCGTTTTAAAATCTTCGTCGGCATTATATTGCGTACGATCTTAAAGAAATATTATTAGTTTTCTGACTTTACCTGCCGTTTTGTTTATTTGTTCTGTCCATCTGAAATAGTTTTCAATATAAATACCTAAATATTTGATTACCGGAGTCCTAGTCAGTGGGTTGCATAGGCTGTTATTACCTAATGTGTAGTCCTGTAGATATAGTTAAGTTTACTTCGAGTCTGGGATCTATGCTAAATGTCATGTACTTTATTTTATCATTATACGAGTATATGTTATTATTTTGTTGTACAGGCAGAACATACGAGTATTATACGGGACCATACTTACCTGGCAGGTCACCTGAGATAATAAATTTAACTGGTTACAGTACGGGAATTTGATTTGAATAAGGAGCTCTAGTCCTTTTTTTATCAATAATGACGTTCAAACTTAAATACTTTTAATGACTTAATAACTTTAACTCAAAGAATAATAATAGTATTGAGCATTATTAACATTAGCATAATATTAATAATTGGTATGCTCATAAATACTCTAATTTCCTACTAATATATATTTTTTATACAGAGTTTAAAGTCACCCAAGTTAAGTTAAAATTACACCAACACTAAAAAAAAAAAATTAAAATACAAATCTAAATCGGAAAATAAAAATTTCCTTACTAATCCAAAACCAGAATGCGCACATGACGTCAGATGTTCCAAATGCAATGATACCAACATAACACGGTGTTTCGATGGGGTGATTTTTTTATTTACTTTTAAATAACGATTTATAAATTCTACATATAATTATGTATAATTAAAATTGTATATTCAGAATCGGTGTTTGCTGATCTATATGAATATCTTCCTAAATGTGATTCGTCCCTCGATAAGAAAGGGATTGAAGCGTGCGGCTTCGAATAATGTCAATAATATAAGATAAGTGTAATTAGGATGTTTGTTTATTTATTTTTAAATTTAAATATAAAAACAAAAACATCAGCCACACTAGGACAATCCTGTGTTAAGATGAGCGGTTTTACAACTTAATAATAAGCAGGAAATAGTAATAAGTAAATAATAATACATTAATAAAAATTAGTAAATATTAATAAGTAAATAATAGTAAATAAATAATAAAAATTGAGTAATAATAATAAGTAAATAATAATCAGTAAATAGTAATAAGGATATAATAAAACACATTAAATATTAAGTAAATACTAATAAGTAAATAGTAATAAGTATATAATAATAAAAATAGGTAAATAGTAATAATTAAATAAAATTTTGTAAATAGTAATAAGTACATAATAATAAAAATAAAAATAGGTAAATAGTAATTTATAAATAATTTTTTTGTAAATAATAATAAGTAGGTAATTTTTTTTAAATATAAGTAAATATAAATAAGTAAGTAGTAATAAGAAGTAAATAGTAATAAGTAAGTAATAATAAGTAAACAATATTGATAATATCGAGCATACATAAAGTTTCAACATTGATTACAACATAAGGGATAACGCGAAATCACCACTCTCAGCTAACATAGACTTTTTGACCATTTTTTAAAATAAATTTATCTAGTCTATAGTTTTAATGTTGTCACTGAGCCTGTTATATAACAAAGGAGCTTTACAAGAAAACTCCTTTGTCCAAATGATGTTCTGTTACTTGCCGGCTGATACATTAGAGAAGAACCCATTCTAGTATTGCGCACTTGTTGTGACCTTATAGCAGTATCAATAATGTTAAAAAATTTACACAGAGCTTGTATTATGTACAATTGCCTTACTGTCATAATTTTACCTTCACTGTATAATAAGTGTGATGAATATAAAAAACGTTTCTTTTACTTCATTTTTAAAATTAATTTTTGAGCAATATTTAAGGGCTCTAAGGTCTTGTAACATGAACCCCAACATGCATTATATGAAAGAAAAGATTGAACAAGAGCATAATAAACAGTTTGTAGTGTAACTTTGTAGAACATATTTCTTAGAGTTTTATTTTTTTTTATTTTATTTTACAAGAGAAAAAAAAATAAAATTCAAAAAGTCCCGATAAACTACTTTTTTGTACATATTTGTAAAAAGCATTAACTTTGTGGCTCGCCATAATTTACAATAAAAAACACATAAATTTGTTGTAGACCACTTTTATTTTATCAAAACTCTACCGGTTTCGGAAGACTTCATCAGGAGAATATTAAAACTAACTTATGATATAAAATATTGACAAGACATATAAATTTTAGGTGTTGGAGGGGTAAGCAAATGGGTAGGGGTAATTGTAGGATTTCCGGGAAGAACAGAGCGATTTATTGGAAAAATATTCAGAATGGGACTAAAAGATAAGTTAATTTGGTTATTTAAAATACTAGCATTATTATTCAGGGATTTTCTAATTTCGAGTGCTTCTAAGTTATCCAATTTTTTGCTTTTATTGTTACGGTGAAGAATTGTAACCCCTGTGTCCTTGTTAAAAGTGTGATCTTTGGAAATTAGATGATTGGCAAATTCTGAGAAGTTATTATTAGTTAAGCATCTTAAATTTTCTGTGACTAATATTTATATTTCTAGTTGTTTTACCTCTATAGAACGATGGACAATCATTACAACACAGTTGGTAAATACCTGAATGACTTAATTTATGTTCTCTATCTTTAGTATTTTTTAGTAATACCTAAGTTGTTATCAGCATAGAACGCGGGTTTAATGTGGGAAGGAAATTTTTTTGTGCTAAGTGAGGAAAAGTTGGATATATATAAGATTCTGCGCCAATTCTGCGAAATGGCGCAGAATAAACTTCTTTTTCTTGAAGCTATAGGCTAGTTTTCTTATTTGGTTTGTTAATACAGTAATATGATCGTTCCATTTTAAATATTTATCAATAATTAAGCCAAAATATTTGATATTGTCTACTCCTTCCAAAGATTGACAATTGCACTAGTGTACACGATAATGCATTTTTAAGGAACGGTACACAAAGGGTTGACATAGGGGGGAAATGCTAAAAACAATATATTTAGTTTTTTGCGTGTTTAAAGTTAAAAAGGTTTTGATAAATCCACTTTTAAACAGTCTTTGATCCTGACTCACACTTAGTATAAGTATCATCTCAAGTATCACCAGCAAACACCAAAACAGTATCATCTGCAAATACAACTGAAGAATCCAAGAATGTTAATTAACAAAGGTCATTAATATAAATAAAATATATATACTCGTATAGGCAATACAAGAGTGATACTCGCAGGTATATTGAATTTAAGGATATGAAAGTCTGAATAGGTAAGTTTTTAGTATGGACCGAAAATTTGTAAAATAAAGAAATTGATTCATTAAATGTGCATGAGAGATATTCCGTTTCTTTTCAGTGAAAATTCCTTTTCCTTAGTCTTAAGAGATGTTTAGATAATACAAATTCATGAAATATCTTTTTGAACAAAAACTTTTAAAAACAATTACATTATATTATTATGCATTATTTTTATTTTAAATAGCATAAATACGCCTTTTAACGACGAATTACGTTTTGTAAAAAGGTACCTGCCTCACTAGATAGTAATGACTTTTTTCTGTCACTACTTCTAAAAGTGACATTTTCCGACGTGATCTAATTACCATATGCCAACCGTAGAGGTGGGTTATTCCACTTATTTTACGAACTCGGGGCCAATTCCGAGTTCAGCCACACGAACTCGATTCCACGGACTCGGTTCTTCGTTCCTTTCATTCTGTGGTGTCTCTGATTCCGGAAGGGAAAAAACGTACATATTGCACCTTTGAACTGTTTGCTTTTTTCTTCCGACTGCTACAGGTGTTTCTGTATTCCTGAAGAAAAAATCGTTCATATTACACTACCGGATTGGGTCGCATTTCGTTTGTGACTCCAATTCAAAACCTTGAGTCATTCCTTGAGTGTGACTAAATACGTATTTGCGAATTTGGAGCGAGTCCGTCGCCTTCGGAATCGGATTCATTGGACTCGATCCGGCCGAAACGACTCTCCTCTATGCAGCGCCTGCCGTTGTGCATTGTTTTATTTACTTAGTTTAATAATATTTAGTAACTAATAATGTGTAAAGGGAAACATAACGTAGGTGGTCCTTAATTAATATTAAGTTTTTCTATTGTTAAAACTACACAAATATCGATATTTTTAATGAATGTCATTCGCTTAATGACAGTCATCTGAGAGAACCAGAACCGCAGTTAAGCAATAAGTTTTAAAACCTAAGAAATAGGATAAGGAATTTTCCTCTAAAAAACCGGGAATTTACTCGTAGTTCATGTAGATCACAGAAAAATCTGCTTCAAATAAAGCTGGCATAATAGGCATTATAGAAACATTAAAAAACACATACAACAAACACAATGTACGAGTAATCTGTCTTCCAAAAGGTAATAAACCAACCCGAAAGTAGTTTCAAATATCATTGTAAAGCCGTTACGTTAGCAATAAAACAAATTTCTCATAAACTCATAAATGTACAATATTAGAAAGAGCAATCAGACTCACTGTTTTAATTGTACCAGTCTAAAGATGCCAGTAATGGGGTGAAACCGGTCCGGTGTGAAATAAATAAGTATAAGATAGTTACAAACGTTTTTTTTATTATTAAAAGAAATCATATTAAATGGAATTCTAGCATGACTGGACAGTTTCAAAATTATAAATAATTCTATCAGCCTCCCGATATGTGATGCTGATGTAAGAGTGGACGGCCATTTCATTGCTGGATTTAAACACCATTCAACACAATTTGTACGGGATTCTTTCGGAGCCAGTGAAGATTACGGAGGTGTTCTGAAATGTGCGAATATTTAGAGACCCTGATGATGCGCCTTGCTGTAGAATCGTATTAAAAGTGTAGTTTTATATTGCTGCATTTACGTTTTCAGGATCGCCGCTTGAATTAACCGAAATTTGCGAACTTTGTAGTCCAAGCAAATGACTACCTTATTGAAGTGCGAAACGTATGAAAAATACGACCATATTCTAATGATTTGAAAAACAAATGAACTCTGTGGTTACACAAATGTGGTTCATACATTAATCGACCCTATTGTAGAACGAGATGTGGGAGAAGTTAAAATTGAATCATTTAAAAAATAATTCGGCTGACGAAATTAGAGTACGTATATATCTTATTGTAAATTTTTTGTGTACAGTGTGACAGGGAACATTTCTCCCTCTTCCTGTGTCAACTCTGGTTAGAGGTGCATAAATGTTGAGATAATCTTCTCTACCCAGTGAACGGACTACCTATTGCTACTGTATGGCCTATTAGAGTATGTATTAAAATATAAATGTTACCATCGTAGACCCAAACAGTACACGCACAACGCCCAATTCCGTTCAAATTGTATTTAATTATGAAGAAGAAAATTAAGTTGGCGTCAAGTTGTATCGCGCCAAATTATTATACAAATGGCTTTATTAGTTTGAGTGAGTGAGAAAGATAAAACAAGACAATTGCATGAATTCGTTTGACATGTTTAAAAACATTGAGTCTATATTAAACAAACATGTTTAGTTCTCCTGAGACCCGGAGAAATCCGTAAGCTGTGCGAGCATTCGAACAGTTCGTGGCTTTTACTGTCACTGTCAAATATAGTTGGAAAACACGTCGACCAAATTACATACACAGAGCATATATAGAGCATGTCAAATTATACACAGTGGACATAAGATTGATGGAAAATAAGTTCTCTCTACTGTAACGGCAGACGGATGTGAATTTCTGTCAGGAAGAATTCTGGTTCGGTTTCCATCGCATAACAGAAAAACTAAATTAACGTTGTTTTTATCTGCCTTTTTTAGGTGAAAGCAAAATAATTTAATTCTAGAATGGGATTAAGTGCGAAAAACATCCGCTAGGAGTACCAAACTAATTCTGTCCGTCGGGACTGCCTACCCTCTCACAGTGCTATCGACCACCTGGATTTAATTGTAAAAATAGTCGCTGCTGGTTTGTCACTTTTTGTTTGTACCCTACAAAACTGCAAACGAAACTAACAGTACTATGATATGTGGTAGGTACGTATCTATCGGACGTAAGCATACCGGTGATTACCACAATGTATATGCCACAGTTAGCACGCGGATTGAGCAGCGATCTGTCCCAATAAGGAATTCCAGTCCAATTTTTTTTATCAATAATATCGTTCAAACTTAAATGCCAGTATATTTCGTTTTTTTTTGTCGCGATAAACTACTTTTTTGTAGTTTATCTAACGGGTTTTCATAGTTAAAATAATTTTCAAAATTTCAATTTTTCAAAGCCCGCCAAAACGCTCCAAATCTATGGCCGTCGGTTTTGAACAGTTTTGAGGTTAGAATGTCAAATGTCAAAATAAGGATGAGCTTTACCGTACATAATTTTATATTTTATTCATAGTAAATCATAACTCAACATAAGTAACAAAATTATCTACCTTTTTAGAAACTTAAATCAAAGAATAATAATAGTATTGAACATTAACATTGAATACTCTAATTTCTTTCATTAATAGTAGTTTTTTATTGAACAACAATTGAGTTTAAAATCACCCAAAACAAGTTTAAATCAAGTAAAAATTAAAAAAAAAATTATTTACTTATTTAAAATACAAAACAAAATCGTAAAATAAAAACTTCCATACTAATCCAAAAACAGAATGCTCACGTGACGTCATACGTTCCAAATGCAATGGTACCAACTTAACAAGATTTTTCGGTGGGATGATTTATTATTTACTTTTAAATAACGATTTATAATTTCTACGTATAATATAATGAAAGTTATATATTCACAATCGGCCTTTGGTGATCTATTTGAATACATATTTTTAAATCCATTGTATTTTTCACTGGAGTTCTTTATTGCAAGGCGTACTTTATCTACGCTGCTACATGCTGGCGGTAGTAATTTAGTAAATTGAATTGGATATTTTAAAAAAAATCTGCATTCCTGGGCACTCACATTCGATATGTCGAGGAAGGAGCCAGATAAAATTGGCTACCTATGACTGGGGGTAAGGCTTCGCTGTTACGCCACTGCTTTTGCCTATTTTACATTGGCTGGACACAGTATAAATGCTACTCCAGAAGGAACATGCCAACGTATGTGAAGGTTACCTATAATATCGACGGTCCCAACGAACAATGTCGGATGTGCAAATGGTATCTAAATGATACACATGCTACTCCAGAAGGAACATGCCAACGTATGTGAAGATTACCTATAATATCGACGGTCCCAACGAACAATGTCGGATGTGCAAATGGTATCTAAATGATACACATGCTACTCCAGAAGGAACATGCCAACGTATGTAAAGGTTACCTATAATATCGACGGTCCCAACGAACAATGTCGGATGTGCAAATGGTATCTAAATGATACACATGCTACTCCAGAAGGAACATGCCAACGTATGTAAAGGTTACCTATAATATCGACGGTCCCAACGAACAATGTCGGATGTGCAAATGGTATCTTCTTATTAGAAATCCTTAAAGTTTCCTTTCTATGTGTTTAGATTTTCACGTCTACATTTTTATTATTTTTGAGATAAAGAAGTACCGTATTGTTTTTGATATTTTGCATAAACCCCTATTTATTTGATTGAAAAAACATGTTATTGCGACTAGTACAGCTCTTATCCAAAGTTACCAATTTACACATCCGACATTGTTCATCGGAACCGTCGACATTATATTCAATAATAAGTGACGTTGTATGGTGTATGGTTGTATTGAATGACCCTCCACCAAATGTCCGATAAAAATGTTGTTTATAGTTCAGTTTTATCATTTGGCGTGTTTACTATAATGCTTGAGATTTTTACAATTCGTCGTGTAAAACCGTGATTTACAATCAAATAAACATCACATTTTAGTGTATTCTATATTCACCGCGACAATTTCGACTATTTTGTTGATAAACAAAATTATAATATTTTGTAAACATTAGGTGTGGAGGTTGTAATTCAAATTGATAGGATACATTACACGGCTTGTTTACTATTTCCAACATAAACATTCATTAACTCATTGAAAAAATGGTTTCGTGTCCAAGAAACATTCTTTTAATGATTGAATTAAAAATATGTAATCACAATTATTATTATTTGATTAATTCGGCTTATGTTAGTATACTCGTACCTTGGCAGATTATGAATGAGAGCAAATATTGTTTATATTTCATTGTTTTCAATGGAAATTCAAACGTGCCGAGTGGTGAGTATAACTAATTCGAACCAGTTTTCACGCGTGCTCGCGATACATGAGATGAGGACAAATGAGGCTAAAAGTTTATTTCCCTTTTAATACTATCTATTATTCTGTTGGTTGTGTCTGGTTGTAATTGACAAATGAGGCAAAAAGTTTATTTCCCTTTTAATACTATCTATTATTCTGTTGGTTGTGTCTGGTTGTAATTGACAAATGAGGCAAAAAGTTTATTTCCCTTTTAATACTATCTATTATTCTGTTGGTTGTGTCTGGTTGTAATTGACAAATGAGGCAAAAAGTTTATTTCCCTTTTAATACTATCTATTATTCTGTTGGTTGTGTCTGGTTGTAATTGACAAATGAGGCAAAAAGTTTATTTCCCTTTTAATTTTAATACTATCTATTGTGTTGGTTGTGTCTGGTTGTGATTGACAAATGAGGCTAAAAGTTTATTTCCTTTTTACAAAACGAATGCAAGGTAGGTAGTGTAGGCACAGCTTTGCAGCCTTAGTGGACTGCACGCCACTGTCTAATTTATTTATTTCATAATGTTTTACAAACAAACCGTTGTACCCCGTTCTAAGGTCACAGTGTACATGGTTTTATATATGGATTCTAAATTAGGTCAAGTTTGTTAAATATTTTAAATTAGTTTTCGTAATTATGTTAAAATATTACTAGAGGAAAATTATAATGAAATAAATTAATAAAAATTGTAAAATCTAGGAAAAAACATCGTAACCGTTAAACTTTATTCTGTTGCAACGTCATATCTATATTCTTCCTTCCCGTATCCATAATCCATAACTAAATACTTCTTTTGAAGTCAGTTACTTTTGTAATGGTTTTTATTGCTAGAGGGAGGATATTAAATACTTTTATAGAGAAATATTGCTAATTTATTTGTCTAAAAGTTGTTTTAGTTGTAGATTGGTGGAATGTATGTTGTAATGGGGAACTTGTGAAACGACCCGAGTTTGTATGTGCAAAGTTATTCTGGTTTTTGAATGCGTAAATTAAAATATCTTTTGAATGTAATTGTTTCAGACACATTAAATTCTGGGCATTAAAAACATTAAAATTAGGACTACGATTTATGCGGACGAGTCTGGTTTCAAACGATTTTATTTTAGTGCATAGTTTATTTTAGGTGTACTTTGTTGAGGTACAGGGTACAGGGGTGTACTTAATCTTACGTGTATTGATAGTGGTGTTGATGAGATGCTAGGAAGGTGCTCTGGACGGTTAAGGGCGCCGGGTAACCTGAAGTTAGACGATACTTCCCAGGGATGGCCCTATACATCAATATGATGCTACACTCACTACACTAAATCAAACAGAGCTTGCTTGCTTGCTTGCAAATCCTCAAGGGTGATTCCGTAACAGGTTCGGTGCAAGAGTTTCGTAGATGCGATAGTGGATGGGGTTCTGACGTGGAGCCGATGCGACGGAGGGTCCGCACTGCAGTAGGGCGCGCACTCCAGTCCGACTGCTCCAACACAACGCTAGCTGGAGTCGCCGGCTAGTGCAGATACGGAAGTTGGACGCAATTTGTTTGTTAAAACGACTTCCAAACCCTCAAGGGTCCTTAATGACTCCCGTTTTGTTGTGAAACTTCTTACCACCAATTACGTTTTTATTCATTTATTATCTGTTTCTGTGTTTAATCAGTAGTTTTTTTTTTAATTAATTTAAATCAAATTTAATAATACGTTCTGCAAGTACTTTTAGTTTTTTATTATTGTGACAGCTGCCATTTTCAAAGTAAAAAACTTTCAGAACTTAATAATAACATTTTAAAATTTGATTTACATTAAAAGATAAATAAATAAATTTATAAGATTTTTAAGGGGGTAGATTATTAACAAAGCATATCAGAGGGCGTAATAAGAATAAAGAGGGTAGCGCCGGTTAGCTATAATATCTAGGTATGAGACTCGTAAGTAACAGTCGTAACCACTGTCCATAAGCCATAATTGTGTATCTTATTTTTTACTGTAGAGCGTTTATTAAATTTATTTAAAAAAAATTGTAAGCTTTGTTTTATCTGCTAGCGGCACTTGCTGATAGCAATCTTATATTTAAGCCCGCTCACTAAGGTAAATATACCAGACGTGACTATCAAAGTTCGTAATACCCTCCGTTTGCATAAACATCAACCAGTACATAACTCAGTAGGTGGTACGACTAGATACGAAATCAACTACTGAGTTCGTGCAGTTTCGAACGAGAGACGACTCGATACGTTCTCGATCGAGCTGGCATGTAGTACTGGTCAGGCTCATAACAGACGACCTGACCACAAACGAGAGAGAGAGAGAGAAGCGACTAGATACGCGTCTCTGTCTTGTTTTGTTTGTCTGCACAAATAATTAATTGTGCAACGCCCGACTTTAATTTTAACCTGATAGAAGCGACTAGATACGCATCCCTATCTTGTTATGTTTGCACAAAAAGAGGATTTGTGCAAACGCCCCATTTCAGTACATATTGGCTTTCGACAAGCGTAGTTCCGGGGGTTTCGAAGAAGTGATGATGACAGTGCACGTCATCGTTTTCTTTTTCCTACGCCCCTGAACCTCGTTTTCGTCCCGAGACGCTACTGGGTGCTAACGGGACATTTCTCCGACCCCCGCCACCTCTACGGTCGCTCCCGGCGACGGTCCCGAAAACAGAGCGGGCTCTCATTGGTCGAGCCCCTCTGATCCACAAAAAACCTTTCAAAATTATTGTTCTACCAAAATTGTCTGTCTTTGTAAGCGATTCTTGCGGCCGCGGTGACTGATCTAAATAAACGATCTTTTCTGATCTGTTCATTAGCGCCCGCGTAATCGAGTAAACTTACTTATTTTATGTTTGTACAATGCATTTTTTGTAATCTGACGGCAAAGTATTACCTGTCCTACTTTGACCCCCATGACATACCTTGTAATAATTTTGGTTGCTTTAATAAAAAATAGGTGAAGATTGCAATAGGCTCAATTCAAGCAGAAGGTCGTGATTGACATCCTAATTTTTTGATCAAGTCGATCCAAGGTTGACAGAGTCTACGGCAGCTCGCGAAATATTCACGAGTTCAAACTGCCCGATTCGCCGCACGGTATCGCACCGAAGTACTTGAACGACGAGTGCATTTCTAAAATTCAGAGTATTCTCACGGATTCAACACGCCTTCTACCTACTTCGCCTGCATCTTCACCCGGCCTGAAAACCGACCGTGACTTTCTCTTCGCCCTCACCACCTCTTTGCAAGAAATCGTTTGCCTTTTTCAAGGCATTTCTCCCTTCCTTCCTACCCTGCTCTGAAGCGTCGAAGTGGCCAGCCTGATCTTCTTCTTCTAAAAACGTGCGGCAAGAGTTTACAGATCTTGTCCCGTACATGGTCCTTCTTGAGCCAGGATCTACTTCACGCCTTCACGACTACTAGTGACGTCTTCTCGCCTTCACGCCTTCAGTGACGTCTGCACGCCTTCACGCCTTCAGTGACGTCTGCACGCCTTCTCGCCTTCAGTGACGTCTGCACGCCTTCTCGCCTTCAGTGACGTCTGCACGCCTTCTCGCCTTCTCGCCTTCAGTGACGTCTGCACGCCTTCTCGACTACAAGCGACGTCTGTACGTCTTCGTGCCTTGTACGTGCCGAGATGCCTGCACGTCGCAGCCGTCGAGAGGCCTCGAGCTCGGAGTCTCAGCCCGAGTCCACCGCTGTGCCCGCCGCTGTGCCCGCTGCTGTGCTCGCCGCCGCGCCCGCCGCTGCGATCGCCGCCGCGCCGCCTGCCGCCGCGTGGCCTGCCGCCACGTGGCTTGCCGCCGGGCCGTCTGCCGCTGCCCCACCCCCTCCTGCGCCCGCCCCTGCGCCCGACGCTGCTCCCGCCGGTGCGCTCGGCGCTGCGCTCGGCCCTGCGCCCGGCGCTGCGCTCGGCCCTGCGCTCGGACCTGCGCTCGGACCTGCGCTCGGACCTGCGCTCGGACCTGCGCTCGGACCTGCGCTCGGCGCTGCGCTCGGCGCTGCGCTCGGCCCGGCGCCCGGCACTGCGCTCGGCGCTGCGCTCGGTGCCGCGCCCACACCCACCACTGCGCAGTCCTCCGATGCTGAGAACAACTCCTCCACCACAGAGGACACCGTGAGGCAGCTACAACGGGAGATGCGCGCCTTGAGGGAGCAGCATGCCAAGCAGCTCGCCGCGCTATTGTCGGCCATGCAGCCCGCCAAGCAGGACGTCCCCGCAGCTGTGCAGCCAATCCCCGAGCCGGTGCGAGTACAGATGACCGACGCAGAGGCGCGTGCTGTGCGAGCCCCGGCTGAGGGGTACCCCCTCCCCGCTGCAACGTTCGGCCCCGCTGTGCTCCCTTGCCCCGCAGCGCCGGCCGGACGCTACGCCGAGCCACTGCCGTATGCCGAGCCGCTGCCGTACGCCGAGCCACGAGCCCGCCCACTCTACGCGCAGCTCTATGCAGAGCCGTCTACCTCGCAGTTGCACGCGGGGTCCCAGCCCGTCAACATCGGGCACCTGCATCCCAGCTACTCGCCGCTGTTCCCGCCGCAGCCTACCGCCGACGAGACTGCCCGGCATACCAGAGAGTGGGTCCAGCAGGGCGAGGACCCCACCGTGGCACGGATCGGCGCTATGATTGCCGAGGCGATCCGATCGACACGCGTACCAGAGAGCCCCCGCCCGTCCGTCGAGGAGGATGTCCGGATGACTGCCCTCATTGCTCGACAATCTACAGCCAAGGACCTCCCCACGTTCTCCGGGGACCCCCTCGAGTGGCCTGCCTGGATAGCGCAGTACCACCAGTCGACCAACACCTGCAGGCTGACACCCAGCGAGAACCTCATCAGACTGCAGCGCGCGCTGAAAGGCAGGGCCCGGGAGGCTGTCTACTCCCTCCTGCTGGACCCCGAACAGGTCCCAGAGATCCTGGCCACCCTCGAGACGCGGTACGGTGGCTCAGGATCCATCGCCAACCTTATGCTAAATAAGGTGAAGAAGCTGCCGCACCTGTCAGCGGAAGCTTCACTCGAGGAGATCGCCGACTTCTCTGGGACGGTCCAGAACTTGGTGGCCTCCCTGCGAGACTTGAGGACGGAGGGCTACCTCACCAACCCCGCCCTACTAGCCGACGTCACTGCCAAGATGCCCTGCACCCTGAGGATGTCTTGGCTGCTCGAGTTGCGCCAGCTAGGCCAATCCACCCCGGCCACACTATTGCAGCTCTCAATGTTCCTGCGAAGTGATCCCGATTAGCGGCATGCTCGACCCGGTTCGACCGAATCGAGGGCGCCGCGAACAAGTGTTAGTGAACGCGGCGGCCGCGCCCCCGACGAGCGCGGCTACGCCCGGACCCAGGAAGCGTGCCGCGACCGACTCTGCCCACCGGTCTTCAGCCGGGAAAAGGGCGACAGTGCGAAGTGACAATTGTGCGCAGTGCAACAAGTTCCACGCCATTCGGGATTGTGCGGTATTCGCCGGGAAATCTGTCGCCCTCCGCTGGGAGACCGTGCGCGCAAGCAACCTGTGCCGAAAGTGCCTCGGTCGACACCACTCGAGGGAGTGCAAAGTGAAAGTGTGGTGCGGGGTGGGGGAGTGCCGGCATCCCCACCATCGGTTGCTCCATGAAGTGCGAAAAACGGAGCCGGTTGTGGGTGAAGTAAACTTATGACGCCGAAATACAGACGATAGCGTACTGCTGAAAATTGTGCCGGTTGTGCTTCGCGGGCCCGCAGGGAGTGAAGTGTCAGTGTTCGCGCTGTTAGATGAAGGCTCTACCGTAACCCTTGTAGACGCCGAGATCGCGATGTTGACCGGTGCAAGCGGTCCGGTCCGTGCCGTACGGCTTCACGGAGCGAAGGGCATGTGCACCTCCGACGCCCGCTCCCGACGTGTGAAGCTGACCATAAGAGGCGCAGGGTTGAACACGACCTTCTCCATCACCGCGAGCACCATAGCCGAGCTGAACCTGCCGGAGCAGCAAGTGCCAGGACGACGCATCACCCCGAAGCTCTTGATCGGGCAAGACAACGCCCACCTGATTGTATCAAGAGAGGTCCGTGAGGACAACACTACGCGAATAGTGTCGCGGACCGCTTTAGGGTGGATCGCTCACGGGGGAACAAACCCTGGCGCTGACGACCCAGCCACTACTCTGGCCCTGCAAGCAGAGACCGCCGCGGACGCCCGCTTGAGGGAGTTGGTGAGGACAAACTTCGCCATCGACTCCCTCGGCGTTACATCAGCAGCTCGGGTCAACGCACAAGACGCAAGAGCACTAGCGATGATGGGAGAGACCACCCGCCCCCTCGCTACCGGGAGGTGGGAAACCGGACTCCTGTGGAAAGACCCGACAACCGTGCTACCCGACAACCGGCAGTGCGCACTGAAGCGGCTACAATCTCTCGACAAGAAGCTGGCGGCGGACCCCACCCTGGCGGCCGCGTACGCCGACAAGATGTCACAACTTGTCGCCAAAGGCTACGCCAGGAAGCTTTCAACCCACGAGGCATCATTACCTGCCCCGCGAAAGTGGTACCTTCCTCACTTCGCGGTGACAAATCCCAACAAGCCGGGGAAAATCAGAATCGTCTTTGATGCCGCCAGCCGATGCCGAGGGACGTCTCTGAATGACCAGCTGATGACCGGCCCTGACTTGCTGTCCTCACTCCTGGGGAACCTCCTTCGCTTCCGAGAGGGAAATGTGGCCATCGCTGCAGATATACAAGAGATGTTTCTGCGCATCCACATCAGGAGAGAGGACCAACCCTCCCAGCTGTACCTCTGGAGGTCGCCTGGCACACGGGACCCAGAGACGTACCAGTTGACATCTATGATGTTCGGGGCGACATGTTCCCCCAGCAGTGCCCAGTACGTGCGAGACAGAGTGGCCGGGCACTACGAAACCGAGCACCCCGCCGCCGCAGCAGCCGTTCGTTCCAAATTCTATATGGACGACTATTTGGACGCCGTGGATAACGTACACGAGGCTGCCGCACTGGTCCAGAGCGTGAAGGCCCTCCTTGCAAAGGGAGGGTTCAACCTGACCAACTGGGCCTCCAACAGCCCGGCCGCTATAGCACGGATTCTCCCCGGTGAACGAGCAACCGCCGCAGTGCAGATCAACAGCGGAACCACGGGGACGGAGCGCGTACTGGGACTGGTCTGGGACCCGTCGACTGACCGATTTCTTTACACCTTTCTCGACGCGGTCAGCCCCCAAGAAGCCACACGGCCTACGAAGAGGCAGCTCCTATCCATCATCATGAAAATCTTTGACCCGGTGGGTTTCGTCGCCTGCCTCACTATTCGGTCGAAGATTTTACTGCAAGCCGTGTGGCGCTCGAGCATCAGCTGGGACGACCCCATCGCCCCTGAGCATGCCGAGCGATGGAGGGACTGGATGAGTCTGCTGAGGGAAAGCAGCGTGTCCATCCCGAGACGGTCACTCCGACACAAGCTGAGCAACGTTACACTGCACCTCTTCAGTGACGCGTCCGAGCAAGCCTGCTGCGCCGTCGCCTACTTCGTTGAGGAAGTGCAAGGCGCGCCGCGAGCCACCTTCATCGCAAGCAAGTGCAAGGTGGCGCCACTCAAACCGCTATCAATTCCCCGCCTCGAGCTGCAGGCCGCGCTCATGGCGGCTAGACTGGCCAAGACTATTAAATCTGAAAGTCAGGCACGAATATGCAGAACCGTCTTCTGGACCGACTCGACCACTGTGCTGTGTTGGCTACGCACCGACCCACGGACATACTCCGCCTTTGTGGCGAATCGGTTGGGCGAGATCGACGAACTCACCAACATAGCTGACTGGAGGTGGGTTCCAACCAAACAAACCCCCGCTGACATCGGCACCCGAGACTTGGCACTACCCGACCTGTCCCTGCAAGGAGAATGGTTCTGCGGACCTGCTTTCATCACGAAACCCGACGAGGACTGGCCCGAAGAGCGCGCCCTCACCACGAAGCCCGATGACTCGATCCTGGAGACTAGGCCCCAATATGTCGGCCTCATATCCACGGCCGGGGAGGCCCTGCCCGCTATCGAGAGGTTTTCCTCATGGTACCGCCTCATCCGCGCCACAGCATGGATACTGCGCTTCATAAGGCGTTGCCGGATGGGGTCGGGCCGACCTACCGAAGGCCCGCTACGAGCCGAGGAGCTCAAGGAGGCTGAACGCAGATGGGTGATCAGGTCCCAAGAGAATGCCTTCACCCCCGATCTTCACAACATACAGCACGGCCAGGCGCTGCCCGCCGCTAGCCGCCTAAACAGCCTGACGCCTTTCCTCGGCCCAGACGGAGTCATGCGGATGCGCTCCCGTTTGCAAGCAGTAACCGGAGCCACGAGCATAGCCAAGACTCCGATCATCCTAGATGGCGATGACCCTTATACTCGGCTGCGATCCGACACTACCACCAGAAGGCGGACCACCCGAGCACCGAGAAGACCATCGCAGAGGTACGGGGCAGCTTCTTCGTACTGCGGCTACGTACCACTAGCAGGAAGATCGCCCACGACTGCCCAACGTGCCGAATGCGGAAGAGCAAGCCCGTCCCACCCATTATGGGAGCGCTCCCAGAAGCTCGCCTGACGCACCATGTCCGCCCGTTCACACACTGCGGACTGGACTACTTCGGCCCTATGGAGGTCACGATTGGCAGACGCCGAGAAAAGCGCTACGGGGCCATATTTACATGCCTCTCCACTCGCGCCATACACCTCGAACTGGCTGCGTCGCTGAGTGCTGACTCGGCCATCATGGCCCTGCAACGGATGGCGGCCCGCCGAGGACAACCAGCAGTGATGTACTCCGACAACGGTACCAACTTTCATGGAGCAAACAATGAAATCCGAGATGCCGTGGAGTCGCTCAGCCAAGATGCAAGGATGCAGGATACCCTAGCCATACAGGGTATCGAGTGGCGCTTTACCCCACCGCTGAGTCCCCATATGGGGGGAGCCTGGGAAAGGCTAGTACGTTCAGTGAAGCGAGCCCTAGGAGCTACACTGAAAGAAAGAGCCCCGAGAGAGGAGACGCTTCTTACGGCGCTTGCAGAAGCCGAGTTCGTGGTCAACAACCGGCCCCTGACCCACGTCTCGGTTGATCCGAGAGACGAGGAGCCCTTGACCCCCAACCACTTTCTAATGGGGTCAGCGGGAAAACGCCCTCACCTGTCACTATATGACAAAAAGGAGGAGGAGGTATGCCTCCGCCGCCAGTGGCGCATAAGCCAACAGCTGGCAGACATGTTCTGGAGGCGGTGGCTTCGTGAATACCTCCCCACCATGGCCGCCCGGCAGAAATGGCACCACCGGGCCGACCCCATCAAAGAGCACGACTTGGTGGTCATCATGGACCCCGCTCTACCCCGAAACAGCTGGCCACGCGGACGTGTAATCGAAGCTAAGCCCGCCGCTGACGGACAAGTAAGAATTGTCCGCATACAAACAGCCACCGGCATCTACGTGCGCCCAGCGGTCAAAGTCGCGGTCATACTCCCGGCACCGACGCTCGCACCAGCTTCATCACCCGCATCAGCTTCAACACCCGCATCCGCTGCAACACCCGCATCCGCTGCAACACCCGCATCCGCTGCGACACCCGCATCCGCTGCAACACCCGCATCCGCTGCGACACCCGCATCCGCTGCAACACCCGCATCCGCTGCGACACCCGCATCCGCTGCACCACCAGTACCAGCTTTGACGCCCGCACCGACCCACGCCAGCCCAAGGGTGCCGATGAGGACCGCCCTCCGACGGCCCAGAGGGACTGGCCGGCGAGGTCACCGCCGGAGTACACGTCTTCACAGCTAGGCACAGACGTTACTGCACCGAGGGGAGAATATACCAGACGTGACTATCAAAGTTTGTAATACCCTCCATTTGCATAACATCAACCAGTACATAACTCAGTGGGTGGTACGACTAGATACGAAATCAACTACTGAGTTCGTGCAGTTTCGAACGAGAGACGACTCGATACGTTCTCGATCGAGCTGGCATGTAGTACTGGTCAGGCTCATAACAGACGACCTGACCACAAACGAGAGAGAGAGAGAGAAGCGACTAGATACGCGTCTCTGTCTTGTTTGTTTGTCTGCACAAATAATTAATTGTGCAACGCCCGACTTTAATTTTAACCTGATAGAAGCGACTAGATACGCATCCCTATCTTGTTATGTTTGCACAAAAGAGGATTTGTGCAAACGCCCCATTTCAGTACATATTGGCTTTCGACAAGCGTAGTTCCGGGGTTTTCGAAGAAGTGATGATGACAGTGCACGTCATCGTTTTCTTTTTCCTACGCCTCTGAACCTCGTTTTCGTCCCGAGACGCTACTGGGTGCTAACGGGACATTTCTCCGACCCCCGCCACCCCTACGGTCGCTCCCGGCGACGGTCCCGAAAACAGAGCGGGCTCTCATTGGTCGAGCCCCTCTGATCCACAAAAACCTTTCAAAATTATTGTTCTACCAAAATTGTCTGTCTTTGTAAGCGATTCCTGCGGCCGCGGTGACTGATCTAAATAAACGATCTTTTCTGATCTGTTCATTAGCGCCCGCGTAATCGAGTAAACTTACTTATTTTATGTTTGTACAATGCATTTTTTGTAATCTGACGGCAAAGTATTACCTGTCCTACTTTGACCCCCATGACATACCTTGTAATAATTTTGGTTGCTTTAATAAAAAATAGGTGAAGATTGCAATAGGCTCAATTCAAGCAGAAGGTCGTGATTGACATCCTAATTTTTGATCAAGTCGATCCAAGGTTGACAGAGTCTACGGCAGCTCGCGAAATATTCACGAGTTCAAACTGCCCGATTCGCCGCACGGTATCGCACCGAAGTACTTGAACGACGAGTGCATTTCTAAAATTCAGAGTATTCTCACGGATTCAACACGCCTTCTACCTACTTCGCCTGCATCTTCACCCGGCCTGAAAACCGACCGTGACTTTCTCTTCGCCCTCACCACCTCCTTGCAAGAAATCGTTTGCCTTTTTCAAGGCATCTCCCCCTTTCCTTCCTACCCTGCTCTGAAGCGTCAAAGTGGCCAGCCTGATCTTCTTCTTCTAAAAACGTGCGGCAAGAGTTTACAGATCTTGTCCCGTACATTTGGGTCGTTCAACTTACACGAACATAGAACAATATTTCTATTTTTGAAACTGACAATACATGGTGGAATTCCATTATAATAATATAATAAAACGCGCATAAAACATAATTCCACCTTTATTTTATTTTACCGTAACCGGTTTCAGTTTGTTAAAGCCATCTTCAGACTGGAACTGGTAAAAACGGCGCTATACAAATCATCCGATTATTATTATTATTAATTATTTTACTAGAACTCTATGTAGGTAAGCAATTATAAAGTTTTCACTGTATATGCCTTTAATTAAAATTATATTTTCGAATAAATTGTTAACAATGAATTTAATTGATGTACTTACCTAAATCGAATACTTTGAATAAAATCATGAATTATAGGTACTTTAAATAGGTAACTATGTTAGATACCAAATTTGATGTTTTTTTCTTAAATAAAATTCAATTTTCAAATAAACTCTTTAACTGAATGAATTTTTACTGACAGTTTGATTGTTTTCGTGTATGTACGCATGACAGAATTGAATATAATTTTTATTTGTCATAATTGCACAGTACATTTTATATGCGAACAAAAATATATTATTAGAATATTGTAAATTGACAACTCCATGAATACTCAACGAAAATCCAAAAAGGTAATATGATATGTAACTACGTAAAATCCAAAAAATGTATGTATGTTAAATTCAAAAACATGTAAAATCCAAAAAGGTAATAAGATATGTAACTACGACCGCCTTTATACGAGGTGTGTTCAAAAGAAAAGGTGAAATTCGAATTTCCGCGGGCTGTGTACATTCGATTATCGATTTTTTTTGTTATGTTGGTACACATATGTTAGCATTATCAGCCATTTAGGATCAGTGGTTTCTTTTTGACAACTGGAAAGGTTAGTCACGTTTTTGTGTGTTCTTCGATTTTTACTTTAGGTTTGTTTTCTGAGGCATCATCAGTCCGATTAAAGAATTAAATTTTAGATTTGCTTTATTTTCTATGTCCTTATCAGCATTTCTTCAAAAAATCCAAAAATTGATTGTTTTTAGAAAAAATTGTTAATCCTATGGAGGAATTTTCAAGTTTTGGTCGGAACTTGATAGCCGTTTTCTGGGGCATCATCAGTCCGATTCAAGTGAAATTTTAGATTCCCTTTGTTTTCTATGTCCTTATCAGCATTTCTTCGAAAAATCGATGTTTTTCGATTTTTTACAAAATTTTTTTTAGTAAAAAATCAAAGAAAAAACAAAACATGACTAACCTTTCCAGTTGTCAAAAACAAACCACTGATCCAAAATGGCTGATAATGCTAATATATGATTAACATATGTGTACCAACATAACAAAAAAAAATCGATAATCGAATGTACACAGCCCGCGAAAATTCAAAATTACCTTTTCTTTTGAACCCACCTCGTATATAGCCCGCCTTTAAAAAATCCCGAGTAAGGCCGGGTACACGTCAGCTAGTTCGTAATAAATTAGTCTGCTAGAAGAATCATCCGCGCGAGCTGAATTTATCACACAGCACAAATACGTACCTACTGTGTGTGATGTAGTATGATGATTTACGTACGAGTATATGTATTGGTTTGGCGAGCAGCTATAGTGATACGATCCCCGTCCCCCGTACCTGATTCCGATTCCCCTTTCCCCCCGCTAACAAAAAAGTGCGAGAGCGACGCAAACAAAAAAATAGGTGAAATTAAACTTGAATTTGTCGCTAACCAAGTAGTAAATTTTGACGCAAATTAAACTATTTTCAGCAGTCATTAAAATTTTATTGTATACTTCATTATATTCCTGAGGTAGTATGATGGACATTTTTTTTCAAAATAGTATCCATTTAGTCACAAATATTTTCCAAAGTTGCAGCTAAAAATGTGAATAATTTGTCATCTTTTGTGGCTTATATTTTCTAAATTAAAAAAAAAAAAAAAAAATACTGTTTATCCTTACTAGATATTTACTATCCCTTTCGATAAAAAAATATCTCATTAAGTTTGGGTGGGTATTTGGCCTCTAATCCGCAAGTAAGTTTTGTATGAAACAGCCCGCGCAGCCGTTCCTCTTAAGTTTGCTAGCAATCTCAGTGTTGTTGTCATTTGTAAAAAAAAAGTTTTGCTAAGAGCTAGGATTCAAAATTTCCCTAGTTTTTTGGTAATTTTCTTTTCTCTAATTATTTTTTTCTTCTCTCTGTCGGGAATAATAGGAAATTTCCCTAGACATACCATAACTGGCGTATGCACTAACTTTACTAAACTTTTGTCCATCTCGCACTACCCACTGTAGAATGTATATATTCAGTATCAAGTAATCTGTGCTAAAATACCGATACGACGCTTATGATTCCGATGTATCATAAACGCAGGTAAAAAATATTTGTTATATTGTCTTATTTTCCGATTGAGTATGAGCTGCCCGGAGCAAGCGCTACCAGGGCATCCCTTATTTGTTAAAGTTGTGAAGCTGAAGGGAGAGTGGAGGGGAAGGAGACGGGGAAGTACCTGACTATTCAGATCTGGTCACTAAACGCGGTCAAAACCATCTAAAGCAACGTATCGAGAGGGCGTACTGAGTGCAGGAATATACCGCTCTGAAATGTGCCGAATATATACTACATGTATATATTAATTAACTATATGTGTGTGTATGTAAGTACCTAACCTACCCACCGAACATAACAATATTATAAAAACTTCAAAGAAGTTGCAGTTGTACAGCACCTGCCGAAAACCTGCATGAAAGGCTGTACGCTTCTCGAAAACACCTGCTTGCCGCTTTTAATTTCAATTTTATTGTAAGTTCTTCAGTCACATCAGTTTGTGATGTAACATTTTACTAATATGGATTTTAGCATAGGTAATATCGGTAACCCATTTTGTATTTGTTGTTATAAGTTTATAAAAACTAGAAACGAATGAAACGAATGAAACTAATGAAACGAATGAAATGAATGAAACGAATAAAACGAATGAAACGAATGAAACGAATTATACGAATGAAACGAAAGCAACTAATGAAACGAATGAACCAATGAAACGAATGAAACGAAAGAAACGAATGAAACGGATGAAACGAAAGAAACGCATGAAACGAATGAAACGAATGAAACGAATGAAACGAATGAAACGAATGAAACGAATGAAACGAATGAAACGAATGAAACGAATGAAACGAATGAAACGAATGAAACGAATGAAACGAATGAAACGAATGAAACGAATGAAACGAATGCAACGAATGAAACGAATGAAACGTATGAAACGAATGAAACGAATGAAACGAATGAAACGAATGAAACGAATTATGAAACGAATGAAACGAATGAAACGAATGAAACGAATGAAACGAATGAAACGAATGAAACGAATGAAACGAATGAAACGAATGAAACGAAAACGAATGAAACGAATGAAACGAATGAAACGAATGAAACGAATGAAACGAATGAAACGAATGAAACTAATGAAACGAATGAAACGAATGAAACGAATGAAACGAATGAAACGAATGAAAAGAATGAAACGAATGAAACGAATTAAACGAATTAACCGAATTAAACGATTTAAACGAATTAAACGAATGAAACGAATCTAATGAATGCAACGAATGAAACTAATGAAACGAATGAAATATATTTGTTCATTTGTTTAAAGTCATATTTGTTCCACATAAAAGAAAAATATTTAGATACCCACCTTAGCAAAATTTCATGGGTAGGTATTTTTACTTTAATAGCGTCAAAATTTTTCAGGGTGGATCAGTCACAAAGCCGTTTAATTAAAATGAGTCGGGTTTACGCGTAGTTTTTTTTTGTGTTTTCGATCTAATTGCACCTTTAGCGGTAAAGTTATGTTTTCTAATGGAAAAAAAAAGTTTTTTTATACCCGCAGCAAAAGTATAATAATGCATAGATATTCCGCTCTTCCCGAGTTTTCTCGGACAGTGTTGCAAAAGCAAAAAAAAATTACCCGTTCGCAACTCCCGTGTGAATACTTTTCTCGAATGTTTCCTTATTTTAGTAGGATGGCAATTTTTCCACCGTGGCTCGGTATTTGAGTATTCTAACTAACGAACTAACTAACCATCACGCCGTTTCCCCGCAGGGGTAAGTAGAGAGGACGGACCGCCAAACAACTCGATCTTGGCATACACTTCTTGCTTCATTCACTTTCATACATTCTCTTCTGTTATTCCAACTTCTGACATGGCCCAACTCAAGTATTTGATTCACTTGATCGTGCCACGTCTTCCTGGGACGTCCCCGGCTTCTTCTTCCATTCACATTCGCGTCATATATTCTCCTTACACTCCTTTCTTCATTCATTCGCTCTACATCCCCAAACCATCTAAGCGTCCCTTTCTTAATCTTGCTCATTACGCTTACATCAGCCTTGCATTCTTTACGAATCTCAACATTTTTCACACGATCATACATGGTTTTACCACACATTCCTCTCAGAGATCTCATTTCTACAGCATTCAGTCTACTTTCATCCTTCCTCTGCCAGTTCCATGTCTCACTGCCATACATCAGAGTTGGTATCAGCACTACATTTCAGTATTCAGTAATTTATTTCAGTTGCACTTGCTCTCTAATTGAGGTATTTACATTCCTTGTAGCCTTGAAATAAGCCGAGTGATACGTTTAGACCCGGTATTACAGTAATTTTAAAGTAACGGTATCTGTAGATTTATCAGAGTTTCTAGCAGAGAGCAACTTGACGAACGTAAATATCTTTGGTAACGAACTAGATCAACTGAAATTCCCGGCCTAAACGAATCCGTTGTGAACAGCGCCTAATGTTTATTTAAAACTGTCGATTACGATGACGTTTCTAGGGATGGGTTACAAAATAAAGATGGTTACTCATTTTTGTCATTTGAAACAGCAAGTGTCAAACTTTCGTAAAAGTTCGCATTTCAAGTAAAAGAAAACTTTTTTTTAAACAGTACTTCATAATAATGGCATACGTATCTGCATGGATAAGTGATAATTGACAGGTAATTTATTCATATTCACACTAGTTATTATTTTATATTAGAAATACCTAAACGTTCTGCCTACTCGTATAAAAAATTCAGAGTTTGATTTATATTACTGAATTTTGTGAGGCGTAAGAAATAAAACAGGGGAGGGGAAGAGAGAGCTTGGAAAGTTCCCTTCGTACTATAAACATAGCTGAAGTAATTTTTAGATTCTGAATGGTCTTACCGGGTGTCCCTTTTCTGACTTAAATTTTATAATATCTGAAAAATATCTTAATTTAATTGTTGAAGAAGACAATATTAACAAATCTCAAATAAAACGTGAAACAGAAAATGAAAAAGGTATCGGTCGTATCGGGGAATTGAACCCAGGACCTTTGTCTTACCGGGACAACCCTCTAACCACTGAGCTAATGAAACCCTTTTTTTTACAGTAACTCCACACAGGAGGCTCTGAGGGAAATGATTTCCCTCAAGGCATATATCATATATCTGTTTCATTTTTAGGAAAATCGTATTGGATCCATGGAACCTGTGCTCTGATGGAAGTCGATCCTTGCTACAACAGAGCTATGGAGGAAACGGTTGCCGCAGTATCTGCGGGGGACGAGAGCGAGCTGAGTCTGTGTCTCCAGCGGATAGCGCCGTCTCTGCAAGATTACGGAAAGCTGATCACCTTGGCTTGCAAGCACAAGCGATCTGTAATATTAAAGATTCTAGTCGGTGGGAATGTTAAATTGTCATATAATATTGAAGGAGGGACAGCGGTGATAAGTGATTTCTGGGATTCTAAGGATGACGATGGACATAATGCAATGTACTATGCGATCCACTCCAGCAGTGTCGAACTCCTCGATACGCTCCTCACATTCGTCAGTAGCTCAGCTTGCCCGACTCCTCCAGTACTATTAGACCAACTTATCTCCGTGTCTTACGACGAATTAACACTGAAAAATGTCCCTATGTCGAATGAGATGGAATTGTTTGTCCAATCTATTTTGATTAACTTACGTTTCTACTCCCGAGACAATGAGCTCCCCACTCCTACCAATCCAGATAAAGTCCTAATCCAACAGCGGCTTCAATTAATTATACAAAATATTTCAACTCTTACAACAGAATATTTGGAGAAGAAAGTAGACAGTCGGTTTATATACATTGCTAAGTTTATAGCGCAGAATATGCATATTTCTAAACAAGCATTGAGGTCTACGTACTCTGAGGTGCCATGGGAGGAAATAGAGTTCTGTTTGGTGTGTTTTATATCCGCTCACACCAAGCTCACGGAAATGAACATATTTTACTTGTCTGTACTCAGAAAGCGTCAATTGCTAAAGGTATTGGATGATTTTTCTCAGGTCCTGTCTGATTTAAAGGAATTCATTGGTAAATGCAACGTCTCGAAGCTCAGTTCGAGAGTCCGATTCCCCCGTGAAAAGGTTGTTGCAGACATCATCAACAAATACCCCCAATTCAAAGCTTTGTACAAAGATTACAAAACCATACGAGACATCTATTCTCTGGATATCATGAAGAATTACATTGATTCGGCCTTGTCGGCGGACCCTGCGACGAGAGAAGGGCAGCTGACAATCAAGAGGACTCTGCAGGTGCTCGGAGAGAACCTGAAGGACACCCTAGATAGTCCCAATCTGTCCACGGCTGTAAGTGACCTTCTACTGTTCTTGGCATCAACGAAAACCAGAAATATTCTCAAAGAGTTACGCAACTCAATATCACACATCCACTCTAGTCAAGACAAGAAGGATATGAAGGAAGTCTCAAAATTGTATTCAAATATTCTAAACGACATTAAAAAGATTGCCATCGTAGTAAGCGACATATGTTACTTAAATAAAATTAATGTTTTAAAGCAAATTATTTCAGGAGAATTTATTGAAAATGAAAATTATGTGGAAATTCTACGTAATTTAAATGAACTCCCGATGCTTTCAAGTTGTGAAGGAAATCAAGACACCACAAAGGAACACCGGAATATTGGAAACATCATTGAAGAAATCAACCAACTTGTTTCACACAAAACTCCGTTTGAGGAGGAAGCATTGTCTGAAATAAAGTTCTTAACCGAATGTAAAATAAAAAATATTAATTTAAAAGAAGACTTTTTTAAAATTACTACGCATATTCGTTCCATAAATAATCTTGTCATGAACACACCGTGCAGCACGAGAATTTCAAATTTCTTCAATCAATGGAGAAAGGATTACTTTTCACCAAAATCTACCATCTACCCTACAGAAGAACATGAATTGGAAGTATTCAGTGAATTACAAGCAATATCAAACAATTTCTATGAAAGTGTGTCATTGAGAATCCCCCCTGACGTAGCAAGCAACATACAGAATTTACTGTTTACAATACAAATCCTGCTTTCGAATAAAAAAAACTCTATCAACTGGATTGACGAATTCAAAATGCAGTTGTCATCGCACAAACCCCAGAATAAAGGAATCGTTAATGGAAAAAACGTAAAGGAACAACCTGGCAAAGATAAAGATTTGGATAAACGGATAACCTTACATTTAAGTGAACTTGGAGATGTCATAGGAACCGGCAGATCACACAGCGCATCTCGCAATCTATTTCCGTTACTCCAAAAGTCTAATCATTACAAACTGAAGATCGAAGTTCTCATGCTGGACACCATGTCTCTGTTGGAAGAAAGGACAAAGGAAGGAAAAGAAACGTGTCTGTCCAATAATTCACTTTATCTCGATGATAATATGCCTCTTTTGAGTGGAAGAATATTGAGAAACTACCTGGCTCACGGCAATCCTTTGGTTGACAATATTCTATCCAGCGATTCTTTCTCTGCTGTGGTCTTAAACACCATGATACTTACAGAACCTGATACGGAAAAAAGAATAATTTTGAACAAGGGCAAAATGGGTAAAATATTAACACCTGATATAACACAATTGGTAAAGAAGTTTGACCGGAACTTGGAGATTATAAATATACAGGAAGCAATGCATGCATCTCTGGTTAAAGGAAACCTCGAGGTTTTGCAAAAATGTCTTCGAGAAGGGGCTGATTTACATTCCAGATGTTTAATCGATTTTGCCACTACCTTACATGCCGCTGCCAAGGGAACCAGTGTTGAAATGATTCAAATGTTGATTGGCAACAACGTAAGCCCAGATTCGAAGGATATAAATGGGCAGACCCCTTTGCACATAGCAGCAACCTTTGGAAGAGACGCCATTGTGAAATATCTTGTGAATGAGAAAAGCGTTTTAATTGATCAACCCGATACTACAGGGAAGACACCTCTGCACATGGCAGCTCTAAACGGGCACAAGGAAACTGTTGAAACATTATTATTTCTTGGAGCAAATGCCAATATTAAAGATGATCGCGACTTCTCTTCATTACATTACGCAATAGCAAACAATTGTATTGAATTAGTCAAAGTTCTTTTAGTTAATGCAACTCTTGGTAGCGGCGGTCTGACTCCACTTCACGTTGCTGTTGAGTACGGGCGTACAGAGCTGGTGCAGTATCTACTGGAGAATGGAGCGGATTGCAATGCCAAGACTTTTCAAGGCACACGCCCCTTGCACTTGGCAGCGGCTAATGGTCATCTGGAGATTGTTGGAAGTCTTATCAAACATGGAGCCTATGTGAACTTGCAAACTTGTGGCGGACTTACACCTTTACATTTGGGCGTTTTTAGTGGCCACGAAGATGTAGTGAATATCCTTTTGAAGAAAGGAGCTTTCGTTGACATAATCTGCAAGATGTCTGGCAATACTCCCTTGCAAACAGCTGTTCGTAATGGTGAAAAAAGAATTGTCGAGATTATTTTACAAAATAATGCCAATATTAATGATTTAAATAATGACGGGTTAACTCCACTGCTTACTGCAGCGTGGTGCGGAAAGAGAGATATAGTTGAACTTCTCTTAGAAGCTGGGGTTCAGTTGGACTATAAGAACCCAAGAGGTTTTACAGCATTACACGTCAGTGCTATGTCGGGTCATAATGATGTTGTTACAGCTCTGATTAGAAGAGGAATCGATGTTGATGCAATAGATTCAAAGCAATTGACGCCATTACACCTGGCTGCAGAAGGAGGTCACCGGGAAACTGTAAACATCCTGCTGACTGCAGGAGCTAATGTCCGCTGTGTTAATGGTGATGGTTCAACCCCTCTTCACCTGAGTGCTGGTGAAGGGCATGTGGCGGTATCAGAGTCTTTAATAAAGAGAAATAGTTCCGATATAAATACCAAGAACAAAATGGAACGCACACCATTGCACTTGGCTGTCAATAAAGTTTGCAATGAGGAAACTGTTCAGCTCTTACTGAAGAGTGGAGCTAATGCAGAAGTTGTTTGTGTGGGCCGTAACACAGCTTTGCATCTAGCATCTTCTTGTGGATATACCAGCGTTGTCAAAGCATTGATTGAAGGACAGGCCGATGTCCGTGCTGTAAACGTGCACGGTAATACCGCCTTACATCTAGCAGCAAAAGGAAACCACGAAGCAATTGTTGAGCTGTTATTAGATACTGATAAAGATAAAAGTGCTGATATAAATGCAGTGAATGTGAATCAGTATTCTGCATTATGTTTTGCAGCCCAAAATAACAATAAAGACCTCTTGGATATATTGCTTGCCAAGAAAGCCGATGTTTACTCAGAGGGAGGGAAGGCGCTGACTGTAGCAATTTCCTCAGGACATAAATTTATAGTTGAAGCGTTGCTTAAACATATCAAAAAACTTGAGGTTAATATTGATATTGAAGGACCTTCATTTTGGCTAGCCGCCATTTTAGGCTATTCGCACATAGGCCAAGCACTGATAAACATTGATAGAGGGGTTAAAATTGACTCAATTAGTCCCCAAAGGGCAACAGCTTTATTATTGGCTGTGCAAGGCGGTCACAAAGAGTTTGTGGATCTCTTGTTGAGTCTCGGAGCCGATGCAAATCTAACACCTGATGGGACTTCACCATTACATTTAGCAGCTACTCGGGACTATCCCGATGTTGTGGAATCTTTACTACTTTCGGGAGCTAAGCATGACACTTTAAATAAAAATAACTCTACACCAATAGAGCTAACAATTCATCACAAACAATTAAATAATTTAAAACGTATTTTTAAACATTGTGACGTTAAAATAAATGCTAGGAGAAATGACTTGACGCTTCTGGATATTGCGGCTCAAGTGGGAAACCTCAAAATCGTGAAATACTTGGTACACCAAGGAGCAGATCTAACTGCAAGAGATTCGGGTGGTTGTACAGCGATGGACGTTGCAGCTTATTGTGGACATCTGAAAATAGTTGAGCTTTTCCTTAATCTTGGAATGAGTATTGGCGAGCTGGGTGAACGTGGTTCCACCCCATTGCATGCGGCTGCAACAGGCGGCCAGCCAAAACTAGCTCAATACCTGATAGACAAACACGCTGATGTGAATGCAATGGATGCATATGGCAAACTACCTATTCACTATGCCGCTATGAAGGGGCACATGGAGGATGTCAGTGTTTTACTCAGTAATGGCTCAATGTATGACTCTACAGATAATAATGGTGACACACCTTTAAAATTGACTAGTGATCTTGACATCATAGAACTGTTTGTGTCTATTGCACAACTCTTTGAGGCTGTATACGAGAATAATATCTCAAAAGCAGCAAAATTAATTACACGTATTGGAAAACCAATAGGGGCAAATAATTCCTCACTTCTGCATTTGGCCTCTCGGGAAGGCTTTCAGGAGATATGCGATAAACTTCTGAACAACGGAGCTAATCCTAATGCCGTTGGAAACAGTGGGAAAACTCCTCTGCACTTTGCATCTGAATTCTCTCATCAGAAAGTCGTTGTGTCTTTATTACAAAATGGCGCAATGTACAATATTGAGTCTAAAAGCGGGCAAACACCTTTAGATTTGGCAACACAAGAAGATGTTATTTATTTACTGAAACTTGTCGAGGACTCTTTCAAAAAAGCTGAAAATTGTGACAAAGAATTGATCGAAGACATCAAAAACGGAGATATCGAGATCATTAAAGCATTGCTCAAATCTTGGAATAAACAAGAAAGCACTCTTGTGGAGGTTGCCATTAAAAATAACTTTCCTGAAGTAGACAGGTTATATCAGATTTTGCAAGATCAATTTTCTGTCATTCTGACGAGGGTGAAAAGTTTGGTAAAACTCGAAAATTTTACAGAAGCCCTCTCCATTTTAAGTGAACTGTTACGTGAAAGAGTTATCTTGTTAGGAATCAATGACCCTGGCACCCTTATAATTTTCGAGGAGATGGCTCTAATATACTTTCATCAATTAAATGTCAACTTTGCTTTAAAAGTGTTCAAAAACATTTATCACAGAAGAAAAATTGTCCTGGGACCAAATAACCGGGTTTCGCTCTATGCGAGAAGTCATATTGCTGCAGCCCAAGCACGGCTTGGACAGAACCAGAAGGCTTTGGAAGTATTTCAGGAAGTTATTGCAAAACAAAAGGAAACTCTGGGCGAGGACCATGCAGACCTATTGCAAACCAAAACATATGCAGCAGAATGTCTCGAAAATCTTAAACAATTTGATGAAGCCTTGAAAATGAATTATGAAGTTCTTGAAATGTTATGTAAGTCAGGTTTGATTAACACTCAAACTTTGGCTGTACAAACCAACATAGCCTCTGTGCTCAGACAACAAGGAAAGCACGAGGAAGCTTTAAGCATTATCAAAAAGGTTTACGAGGATAGTAAAAGCATTAACGGAAAAAATCACAGCGGCACTCTGCAAGCTCTAGCTCTCTTGGCACAAGTTCTCGACGCACAAGGTCAAACTGCGGAGGCCCTAGAAGCCTTTCATGAAGTCTTAGCAATTCAGAGGAATGTCTTAGGCCCCAACCATGGTAATACTCTGTGCACCTGCAGCAATATTGTGCAACTGTATCTTTTCGAAGGTAGAATACATGAAGCGCATCGAGTTTACAGGGAAGGATTGGAGCATCGGGTTTCCGATATCCACCACCCAAGTCTTTTAAAGTTAGATTCAACCTTTAAAAGGTTAAAAGAATCTATAAAAAATGGAAAGCATCCAGAAATTGATATAAATAGTCTCGAAAGCAAATATGAAAAGGATTTATTTCGAGCTGTTCGTAAAGGTGATATTAATCAGGTGGAGAGTTTAATTCGCAACGGATCAGACGTGAATACAGCAGACCCGGAGGGAAGAACTCCATTACACTTTGCTATAGATGGAGGATATACCGATATAGTTAGGTTACTATTAAAGAGTGGAACCGATCCTACCACTGCTTCCGTCAAAGGGAACACCGCATTGCACACTGCTGCAATTCGAGGTTGTGTGGAAATCATTGAAACTTTATTACAGACTGTAAAGACCGTTAAAGCTTGCGCTTACAGTGATTTCATCAATGCTAAAACTGTTGTGGGCGGTGTTTCTGCCTTGCACGTCGCTGCCAAGAAGGGGTTCCCCGACATTGTGAAATGTTTGCTAGGATACGGTGCCATTTACAACAGCCCGGATAGGACCAACGGGCACACAGCTCTCCAATGTTCAACCAGTCAGGCCGTAACCTCCTTACTGGAGTTAGCCCAAGAGATGTTTGATTGTGCCGAGAGAGGAGAGATACCGCAGATATCAGCGGAGAAACAGGAACACTTGGTGGTAATCCTGAGCTCAAGAGATATGCAACACAGGACACCTATCCAAGTGGCTCAATTCTGCCAACACCACAATGTGGTTGCATTCCTCGAGGGGTTTAACCTTTAAATAAACCAACATACTTATATTATTATGGTCGCTTCTCAAACCTCATTTTCTTAGAAACTAATAGAATATGGGCATACTTTTGCAATTTTTTTATGGTTTGCATTAGCCAATTTGTACTTAATGAACCAAAAATACTTGCAGAACTTAATAATAACATTATTAAATATGATTTACATTAAATTTAAAAAAAAATTAAATGGAATTCTACGAATTAAACACAAAAACTGTATTTAAGTAGTTGATTTAATAACTAAAAAGTTGACCATTACAATATGTATAAACATATTATTAAAATAAATGTGGGTATATATTTATATAAAAAATAAGGACACAAAAGTACATATTTATTATGTATATTATTAAACATCAACACAGACATAACTACTCTACAAAAAGAAATGAAATAATACTTCCTTTTCGAAAGAAAATAAAATCCAAAAACTCGTTACTATATAGACTAGGTTTTGCCTATTGCAGTCCTGTTACTACAGGGTGCGGCAGCATAACTTCCTTTTTTAAAATGCGCGTCATTCAGTTAGTTGATGTCATAGCGGAGCGCTAGTGGTCTCGTTCGAGAGGCGGAACTATAAAGTTTTGTCTCGACACAGTTTAGTCGCCATGTGAATGGTATATCTAAGGTCGCCATCATGCGTTGGAACAGTGGGGAGCGTGCGCGAACGGATGTTCTGTGATCGCAACCCAGCGCGCCTTTTTGAATCGTTTTAATTTAGCCCCGTTGGCCCCTGTCCCGGACCGGAAATCAATTGTTATGTGGGTCACTATGTCCAGACAAACTGCAAGTGCGACAAGATGAAGAATTATTATTTACCTATTTTTACTTTTATTTACATATTATTATTTACCTATATTTACTTTTATTTACATATTATTATTTACCTATTTTTACTTTTATTTACATATTATGATTTACCTATTTTTTTTTTATAATTATGTACTTATTACTATTTACATAATTTTATTCGCATAGTTTTATTTACTTATTATTATTTACTTTACATAATTTTATTTACTTATTATTATTTACCTATTTTTATTATTATGTACTTATTACTATTTACTTATTAATATTTACTTAATATTTAATGTGTATTATTACACGCTTATTACTATTTACTTATCATTATTTATTACTATTATTATTTAATTATTATTATCTGATCTTTATTATTTATATACTATTATTAATATTTACTAATTTTTATTCATGTATTATTGTTTGCTTTTTGAAATTTGCTGATTATTATTAAATTGTGTTGCCGCTCATCTCAACACAGGATTGTCCTAGTGAGATGGGTGGCTAATGTTTTTGTTTTCAGAATTAAATTTAAGAATAAATAAATTTCTTAATTTTATATTGTGACTAAAATTGTATTTTTTTGTTTGTGGGACATGTTATGTTCATATTAGAAATTAGAATACAATTAAATTAAATAAATATTATAAAAAAGAATTGTTACAATACACATGGATTATTACTCTATATCAATTATTATATTTTTTCTTGAATAGATGATTTTATAATAAGTAAAAATAAATGGTGTTTTAGATTTACATCTCTTTAATAAGGTACCCACCCAAAATGCTGAGCATGTTTTGCGTAGCTTCATCAGAATAATCTAGCTCTAAAAGAGCTGATTTAGCAGCACTGATCATGTAAATGCGTTGTGACCATCGCTGGGCCGTCGTGTAAAGCAACTATTGGAAATCGAATTTTCTCAGATTCGGTTAATATTAATTCGATAATAAAGTTGTTTTTTAAGGAAACCAGGAATATTTATTTTTTCCCATTAATGGAAAATAAAGCTTCAATTGTCTAAACAGAATTAAAACATGGCTAGACTATCATTCACTCACACTTTTAATGCTAATAAAACCAAATTCATCACTTTTAAAATAAACAATACTAGAAATTCAGATACAAACCTTAACATGAAAATTCATAGCTTACCACATTTAAATAGTCAATGTAATTATCTATTATTGAAAAATGTTAACCACATAACGTATCTAGGTGTAAAAATTGATCACAGTTTAACCGCCCTATGCCTATGAACATACGTGATACGCAAACTTTGATTGTACCATTCTGCGCTATCCCGTATCACGTACGCGCTTGATAAAAAATAATATATTTCATAACTACAAACCGTAATGACCACGCGCGCGTCCCAACAACGCGGGACATCAAGTCTAAACAAGTAGTTCTCCAAGAACAGGCGAAGCGTGCGGTCGCTTGTTTGACAAAATATTATCAGGTATGAGAATGACTAACATTGTATTAATAATCTAGATAAAAAAAGTGATTATTTTTTGCCTATTTTTCAAAAAATTACCTGAAGATTGTGAAGTTAAAATGGACTGACCACGTTATTTATTTAAATAACAAAATTTAAAAAATTAACTTAATTTTTAAAACAATCAGAAATGTCTTTAGTACAAAAGATTTGATTAAGATCTACATCACTATTAGAATATGGTATTATCGGATGGGGCAGAGCTAATGGATAATATTCTTAATTTACTCATTAGAACACAAAAAGCTACCATGAAAATTACACTTAAAGTCCCTGTAAGAACTAGCACTGACGAAATCTTCTACAAACTTGACATTATGTCAATGAAACAATTATACTCTAAAACAATACTACTTTACATTCATAAATACAAAAAACGAGAAATAACAACAATCGCACGAATTAGAAACACTAGATCTCAAAGAGTCAAAAACACATACAACAAGGAACCACAAACACAACATATGGATAAAAAAAACTTCTTATACTATGGTATTAAACTCTACAAAAAAACCCCACTATCCTTCAAAAATCACAACAGCCATTATAAATTTAAAAATCAAATAAAACACTGGATATATTACATAGGGAGATCTGAAACACCGAAACCGCTCAACTGCACATAAAACACCCCACCTTACAATTATTCTATTTTTTTCATCAAGCATATCAATTTAATATAATGTATTTCATATTTTGTAAATGAAATCCTCAGCACAGGAAATCCCAGTGAAGATATCATTATTCGTTATAAAAAAAGAAGATAATAAAACATTATTATCATTGTTTAAATTTGAAACGAATATCTGAAAAATAATACAGAGTTCCACAAAAACCCCGAACCATACTAACTATTTAAAACTATGCATTTATAATTACATATTTTTTACTGGAGAAGAATTTTAAAAAAAATAATGAAAGTTTGAAGTCATTGGTCAATAATAATAACCAATGACTTCTAATCTCTGAAAATGATCAATTAACAATGAAATTGTAAATCGCATCATTGATGCGAGTGACGATTGCTCATTGATCATTTAGAGGCGACTGAAGCGATTGACAATTGTTTCTTCCCAATGACGTGAGAATGATGGGTATTTAGAGTGGAATGTTTTTTTGTTGTTCAAAAGATGTTATTTTATTCTTATAGTTTTCTTGATCTCAGTTAGAAGAGCGTTGTATAATTTTGTGCCACGATAATAATGTTTTTTTTTTGTGCAAAATATTGAAATATTAGGTAAACACAAGTTTTTTGTCCTTGTAGGTACTATCTATACTCGTAGCTATGTTGGGGGTACTAATTATTATTGCAAGGTTAAATGCAGTGTTAAAATATTGGGAGCTTAAAAGTATGTAAATAATATTTTTTTGAGATTTTATAGGAAATATTCTAATAGATATACTTTTAAGATCATCTTGATATTTCCTTTTTTCAGTTTCCTCGATTTGCTTTAAACGGTGATGTTGCAATGAGGAATATCCAAATAAAAAAAATTGTACCCGTCATAAATTAGATTTAAAGACCTTCAAAGTACTAACAATCTGATAAATGGGCTTTAGCCGTGTATTAATAATAAAACACGCGTGTTGATTTGACATGCACGCCAAGAAAGAAAGCGGCTGAAATGCAAATTTTGAATAGTGCGTGCGCAAAAGAGAAAGAAATAGACGCTACAAGCAATACTCAGTAAGCGATGCGTCTAGATCTTGGTACGGCCCGCCAAGCTGTTGTAGTGTACCTCAGAACACACAAAATCATTTTTATTACCATTATCTGTTACTTTTTTTAATTTAAATCTAGCAATCTAAGTCTTTAAAGCGATGAGCTAATGAAAGTAATTCAGTTCAATAAAAAAAAAAAAAAATCTAAAAAAATCACCGGCTGGCAGATCAACGAATTCTTCAATGGGATAGTCTAGACTTCAATTATTCATTGGTTTCTTTAATGATGACGTAATTTTTTTTTTACCGATAGGCTCTTTATATCTGGCTACCTGGCAAAAGTCCAAGGCCGGTGGGCAGACCTGTTTTTTTCTACTCTCCTAATCGACCCCTATCGTAACAAAACATTTCCATTCATATATCTTATGACAAAATTTTTTCTAAAAAAATGGTTCACTATTTCCATGACTCTACAGAACCCCCCAGGAGGGGCACCGGCAGACCAACTTTTAAGGTTTACTAAATGCCCATCATCGCTACAAAGTAGTTTCATCTGTGTATCCAATGTCCAAAGTTTTAATGTTGCGGAATCCTAAGCTATATCTATGGAGCCCTTTCAGATTCAGATTCATCGCAGAACGAGAATGTGTTTTACTTATAATTTTATTATATGGCTATTGTCCAGAGTTATGGAAAGTTATATCAGTAGTTTATCACTGTATTCGCATACTGTAGATGCTGTTTCTGCAGACATCCACAAAGCAACTCGGGTGAATATATTGACGGATCGATTGAAGTTCCGTCAATCGCACTTCAATGCGCATTGTCAATGACGTAAGCATACTGACAATTGAAATTGATTGTCTTCATATATTTTAATACTTTTTTTTATTTCTTATAAGTTGCATTACAAGTATTTTACAAAATATTTAATATACGAGTATTCTTGGTTGTGTATACCTTATCAGAAAAGAGGAGTTATTGTGCCTGATAAGGGAGTTACGATTCTTAATTTGGTAGGTACATCATATTTAATTTGATCCTATTTATAAAGTGTTTTGTATGAAATATTTATAAATAGAAGTTCTTTTTAAAGAAAAGTTTAATTATATTTATTTGTTCTGATTGGTGACAATGGGGAGGTTATTGTAATGTTTTATGGCTTGATAAATATAATGAGTTGTTTTAAAATTAGGTGTTACAAATAAGTATTTCTATTATGATGATTCTTTGTGAAACTTTTACTGAATTTAAATTATTTTTTATAACATCCTCTTCAACCAATAATGCCGTAGATAAGCAAAGAGTGAACAATGGTAAGTTTTCTTAACCTAACGAATATACACTCTGTGGTGTGTCTATTCCATCTTAAGTTTTGATCAATGATCACACCAAGGTACTCTTCTGTTCTTCAAAAATTAAATAATTTCGAAAGAAGAGTTGATTATAGTACACTTATCAGTTGTTTATAGTTTTTTTTATCACATTTGCGGGAAAATATCACGCATATGCTAATATTTTTTATGAATGTGAAAGTGTAACAGGTTCTTTAAATAATACACACTTTGTACGGAGAACACAATAAGTCCTTATTTTGGGTCTAATCAATTTACAAGTTGATTAGCAATAATACGACAGCATAACAATTTAAAACAACACTTGACACTTCGGTCATACTCCCTTGATTCACGTTACTCTGATTTAACCACACATCTATCAACCCCCAACAGGTTCTTGTGTCAGTCTTTGGTAAAGGATTACCGACGTTCTGGATTCACTGCCCAACAATCAACCACAGAGGGTTCTTGGGTCAGTCCTGGCAGAGGAGGAGGGAAAGGGGTACCTAGCTCTGGATTCACTGCCCATCAACCAACCACAGAGGGTTCTTGGGTCAGTCCTGGCAGAGGAGGTGGGAAAGGGGTACCTAGCTCTGGATTCACTGCCCATCAATCAACCACAGAGGGTTCTTGGGTCAATCCTGGCAGAGGAGGTTGGAGAGGCGCATTAAGCGCCGGGAAACAACTTGGTCTCTGCTGCTAAAACATGACCCTTTATAAGTCATCACAGCTGTGACATCCCTTCCATGGGGTCACATCTCTAAGCCTGAGTGGCGGGGTTGAAAATCTAGCCAATAACATCCCTCGCCCTAATTGGTAAGAGACGAGGCGATGCGGGAGTGAGAAAGTATTTGAGATCGAAGTTAACGATCAATACGCACGGAAATATCCCTATTACTAAGATGGTTTGTTATAAAAGTGTTTTTCTTTTAAAAAAATCATGAGTTTTCCCAACTGGAAATATTTACCCACGGAATATGAAATGGAATAAATTGTTAAGTTCAAGTCCTTCAAGAAACTTGTAAAAATACAATATATTATTGTAAAACTAACCCGCCAACAAACAATTCATCTCAATATTAAAAGTGACAAAAGTATTTTTTTTCTAAAATATTTGATACATATTTCATTTAACCTTGACTCTTCCTAGGTTACACATCGACTACTTGGAATAATAAGGTTCCATCTGACACAGCAATATCATGCGATAATGTGCTCTATAGAAGGTAACATTAAGGCTCAAGGCTCCAGGGGTCGACATTATGAATACAGTGATTGGACGCATTAAGTGTTTTTTTTCCAAAATATTTGAATTAGCGCGTATCTGTGAGGGTGTATCACGTTTCATTTAACCTTAAGCTCTATAATTCATTATATTAAATAGGTATGCATATAAACACTTCTTTCATAATATGCACAAAATAAGGAACTCCAGTGAAATATATAATGGCTTTAAAATTATATATTCATATAGATCAGCGAACGCCGATTCTGAATATATAACTTTTATTATATATAATTTATTAATCATTATTTAAAAGTGTATAAATAATCATCTCATCAAAACACCTTGTTACGTTGGTACCATTCATTTAGAACATCTGACATCACGTGTGTATTCTGTTTTTGGATTACTATGGAAATTGATATTTTTCGACCTTGTTTTGAATTTTTTTGGTTTTGGAGAAGTTAAAATTTAATTTGGGTGACTTTAAGCTCTTTAATTGTTGTTAAGTATTAAAAAAAATATTGTTAATGAAATAAATTAGAGTATTCATGAACAGACCAATTAGAAATACGGATATTATGAAAATGTTAATGCTCAATACTATTATTATTCTTTAAGTTAAAGTTTCTAAAAAGGTACATCATGTTATTAATTATGTTTAGTTATGGTTTACTATAAATAGAAAATAAAATTATGTATGGTAAATTTCATCTTTGTTTGATATTCTTGACATTTGATATTCTAACCATATTAATGAAATACACTTTTTATTAATATAATTACAATGAGGAATAACTATTTCAGTCACCGGAAAACCAAAATAACACACCTTAATTAATTTAAAGCTTAGTAAAGTTTAAAATTTTGTATGGCTTTTCGGTTATTTAAAAAAAAAAAAATATATATATTTACAGAAAAAAAAAACTAACAAAGAACCTATTTTATGTGCAATTAATATATTGCATTCTGTATAAAAGACTAAAGTTTATCCGACAACACTTGTCTCCCTCGCACCACGTTATCTCGCTCTCTCAATTTATTTCTCATTCTAAGAATAGCCGTGGCGGGCACATACTGCCACTTGAACAATATTTTACAGGTTTGCACAAAATGTTTATCTAGTGGGGCCTGGACCAGTAATGCAAATCAACTATTTATTCTGCTTTATGTTCGCAAGTGACACAACTCCCTCCCTTTGTTCATAATATACTGCACGGTCTGTGAAAAATATGTTCTCACCGACCGCTTGAAATGTGGAATGGCTGAATAAATACGTTAGAGTGGAATGGCGGTGTAAGAGAGTCGAGAGTACTGGTTCGTCGGACATGCGCAGAACGCAGTAGCTCTGCGAGTCCCGAATCCCAAACGTAGCGTAGGCGACTCTAAATAGCCTGCGAAAACCAGCATTAACCAGTTAGCCTGCAACTGCCCGCTCGACAACACTTCTCTGCTTCCTCGACCGCCCCGCTCGCTGAGACTTCTACTCTATTCGCCTTGTTTCTCTCTTACCACCGCCTCACCTGGACTATCGGACTATTGTCTCTCACTGGACTCAGACCAAGCATCATCACACGGACACAGCCCCGTGCTCTACACACAATTCTACATAAATTGGGGTTTTGTGCAGAATTACATTTGTGCATGTTGCAAACGTACAAAAGTCGTTAGTGAGGTCTTGTCGTAAGTGTCTTTTCCCTCTTTGCAAGGGATCGACACAGGTTGTGCTTTCTCTCCTCTCAGCCCTCTCAGTAGATCGGGACCAGCTGTCCCCTATAGTTCGTACCCCCTCCTGGAAACTACTTATCGCCACTTTAAGGCTGCTCTCTGACGGTCCGGTGAGGAATGAACATTTCACTTGCTACTGGAGACACTGCGCAGAAAAGTCCCACAATGGACTGCGTTGCAAACCGTTACCTTACTTTAGCAAACTTGACTTTTCTGTGCAGTGTCTGCAGTAACGAGTGAAATGTTCATTCCTCACCGGACCGTTAGAGAGCAGCCTAAAATAAAATACTGCTCTCCTTAATGGACCCTCTACACGATGGGCCATCATCTGGCCCACTACGGATGGTCCATCGTGTAGAGGGTATAGTGGCGTCGGATGGCATATGGCGTGGTGCGATGATGTGGGATGGCCTCAGTGTCGGTTTTTTATTCGCACATTAAAGGTGACCTATAAGAATGACCAAATTCACCGACATACTTAGTCTAAAATGTGCATTTCAGGTAATAAAAATTCCCAGACGAGACCGGCCATAAAATAAATTAGCACAAAGGCTAGCCGAACCTATTGTAAGGTACTACATCGTAAAATAATCCAACCTTAATTACTATTTTAGAAAGTCGGCAATTGGTTTGAGATTTTATTGGACAGCAATAAAGACTTCAAAGGAAAAGAGCCGCCCTTCGGAGAGACTGCCAATAGTGTCATAAAACCGACCCTGGCGGCTAGACACAGACAGTCGGGTGCAGTATTCCGCCCAGGACAGACAGTCGGGTTCAGTCTTCCGCGCAGGAAGCACAGAGTTGGCTTGAACTTCCGATCAGGAAGGTTCCTATTCTCGCTCTTCGGAGAGGCCACCCAGGTCCTCTGACGACGAGTGAATTTTACGCTTCCATCCGAGAAGGAAGTCCTATCTCCGCCCTTCGGAGATCTACGGCAGAGTCGCCCAGGTTCTGTTCCGCGAGTGAGTGTTACGCTTCCATCCGAGAAGGAAGTCCTATCTTCGCCCTTCGGAGATCAAATCCCGGAGACCGCCCAGGCCTCTGATTATCGCCGCGTTGTACTTACTCCCGATCCGGAGGTACTTGAATACCTAGTGCGAACGCGAGGACTCTGCATGCAAAGCAGCCACTGGACCCTGGACAGCTATCACTAAAGGGAAGTGTCTCTGACTCTCATGATAATTCTTCCACCCTGTCAGCCAAGTGAATCTCTAACTTAAGAAACAACTTTTTCGTACAAATAAGCCAGTGAACCTCTAATTTTAAGAATACAACCTTTTATGTAGATTTAACGAAGTAATTAGTTAATTTTAAGTACAAAGACTTTACAAGTAGATTTAAGTAATTGCCTATCTAGTTTTATTGAAATTTTGTGTCTAATTAAGATTAACTCTAGTTTTATGACTAACCCCACGAATATACAAATAAATGTTGTAACTACCTAAGATTGCTTTTCAGTTCCTAACCTTTTTTGCGTTATTCCTAGAATTTTACCCACTGCACTAACCACCGTCTTATCAACGTCATTGACTCATTGATGATAAAAAAAAAATACTTGAGATCATTGTTATGCTCTTAGGTGGGTTCATAATATCTCTCGGAATAACACTAAAACGTAGGAACTAAAACTCGCTTTATGTATTACGATAAGTTGTTTATTCTTTTATTCAAGGGGTTAGTCTTAAAGTAGAGTTAATCTTAACTAGACACAAAAAGATCATTAAATTTGGTTGATCAAGTACTTATTTCTTCGTGAAAGTCTTTATTCTTAAAATTAGTGATTCACTTTGCTTAAGTCTACGGAAAAGTTTTGATTCTTAAAACTAGAGATTCACTTGGCAAGTCTACGGGAGTCTTAATTATTCTACGGAAAAGTCTTTATCTTTAGGTGTTTATACGACGTGAAAGTCTTAGTATTCACTGAGTGACAGAGTGGGAGAATTACAACAAGTGTTCAAAGGCACTTCCCTTTTCTGATGACTATCCAGGGTCCGGAGAGCGCCTTGGTATACAAAGTCCTCGCGTTCCCACTAGATATCCAAGTACCCCCGGGTCGGGAGTAGGTACTAACGCGGCGATAATCAGAGGCCTGGGCGGTCTCTGGGGGGGTGATCTCCGAAGTGCGAAGACCAGTATCTTCCTGGGCGGAAGCGTGGGGTCAACTCGCATTGCAGAGCCTGGGCGGCTTCTACGGTAGATCTCCGAAGGGAGGCACTCGGAGTTCCTCCTGGGGTAGAAGCGTAAAGCCAACTGTCTCATGGCCTGGGCGGCCTCTCCAAAGGACGGAGATGGGACAACTTCCCGATCCGAGGTACTTAAATCCACTGTCTCGACGACCAGCTCCTCCTGTTGCTGGTTGTCATTTATGGTAGGGATATAGTTCTCCCTGTTCCCGTTTGGCAGAAATGTTGCAACGGTTCCCTGGTGCTAGTATCGACCATTAGACACGTCGATCGCTATGTACCGCTTGTAGGCCCGTTCCGCAACTTAACATCATAGGCTCACTTATAAAATAGCTAAATCTAACTGTAAAATAATGTTCTTATATCTAGTTAATTAATTCTAATGTTCATATTAATATGGAAGAATTGCCTAGTGTTTAATATATTTACCAACGCAATGAGAACTTGTCCCACGGTTCGGGTGAGGTCGTTTGGCCCTTTTCAAGTCCTTTTGGATTTATTACTGTCCTCGAGTGGAAGTGTACTTTGTCAAATTATGCCGACGTTCTAAAATAATAGGTAACTCTCTGAGCTTTATGACGGTTTCCGGTCCGTCAACAATGCAGCTTGCATTATTGACGATTATTATTATTATCAATTTATTCAAGGCCTATCTAGTCGGGGGAAATTATTAAGGCTTAAGACGCAAATGTTTTAAGAGTAAGTAGGTCTGTGAATTCGGCCATATGGGTTGTACTATTGGGTATATCATCCTTAATGCTTACACAGCGTGAGATAGCATCATAATATATATGTGGGGGGGGGGGGTACGCTCGCCAAATAATTGTCACAGATATTTGATAGTACCTGTGTGTGACAATTGTATGGGATTGTATGGCGAGCGATATCGTAGCGCATGCCCTGCCCATCCCTATTAATATCAAAAATAGCGTGTGTGTTGCGGGCATAATGGATAATATACCGATTATTAAAAAGTGTCGAATATGAACATCACTACTACCCACTTACCAATATATCTATGCTAACTACATTCCATAGATAAATGCATATTTTGGCTGACATTCTGTAAATGTATATCGTATATCTATGCTGACATTTAACCGCTCGTTTTGTTTTATAAAGCCGGTTACGAATTTTATTATTTTATTACGATGGCTGATGATGGAGAAAACGTATGTTTACTCTTGTTCTGATATTTCTAAAGTAGATGTCAACTGATTCTACTGCAGTTTTGCTTAGTTACGTTTTTCTGTTTAAGATTCCCGTGATGACGGTGAAGGAGCCTTTGGATTTGATTCGGCTGAGTCTTGATGAGAGAATTTACGTAAAGATGAGGAGTGAAAGAGAGCTTCGTGGAAGACTGCATGTAAGTATTTATAGTAAATATCCAGAGCGCCAAAACCTAATTTCGGTCAGGCCACCCGCTCGCCTGGAAGGCGCTTCACAGAGAAAAAAAACGAAGAACTAACCTAAAAATTCCATACAAAAACTTCAAACTTTACTAAGCTTTAAATGAATTTATACGCGTTATTTTGCATTTTTACGTATACCAATATTTTTATTAATCTGAAACGAAGTTTTATTTTAAAAACCTATGCGTATTAACTGTGAGGCGGAATTGTTGAATTTTGCTATATATAAAATAGTGTGGGTTTTTAAAAGTAAATAAAAAGCGAACCAAAAACCAAGCTTTAAATGAATTAAAATGCATTATTTTTCTTTTCCCGTGACTGAAATAGTTGGTATTCATTGTAATTAGTGTTTTTTGAGATAATTTGTGCTTATTAAAAATGATGCAGCTCTCTGGATGTTTCCCGTATTAATTAGAGACCACCAATAAACCAGGCTGAAGATCGACTTTATAATAATAATATTTGGATGATTTGTATATCGCCATTTTTGTGAAAAATCACCTCAAGGGCGCTGTCATGTGAATAATTTGAATGCCGATTGTATTTCAGGCATATGATCAGCATCTGAACATGGTCCTTGGCGATGCAGAAGAGACTGTCACAACTGTTGAAATTGATGAGGAAACATACGAGGAAGTCTACCGTACCACTAAGAGAAATATTCCCATGCTTTTTGTTCGAGGGGATGGTGTTATTTTAGTTTCCCCCCCTATGAGGGTCTAAGTCCCAAGTAATCACATACTCTTAAATCTCATTGTAATGTGGCTATCTCTCTTTTCTGTTAATATTATATTTATTTTTATAAAAAAAAATTGTTTATATTGTCTTCTACAAATTACGATATGCACGCACACAACTTCCATAAAGTACAGTGAAGACAGAATTGCTTGTTGTCATGTACACCTTATGACTTGCTATGACCGCAGTCATGTACTGCCGTGGTAAGTAAAACACAGTAATTACCATGGGAGTCATTCTCTAGAATGATTGAGTTTTTTTTTTTTTTTTTACCTTTTAGCATATTTGTATTTGACCTAATGTACTGATTTTTTTTTTGTTAAAACACTCGTAAATACTTATTATCATTACAATAAAGTTTGTTAAAAATAACAATATCTGTTAAAAATGTGTTTTTCTGTTTTTACCGTGTTTTTATGTAGAGCGAATGAACGAAGAAAGGATTGTAAGAAGAATGTATGACGCGAATGTGAATGGAAAAAGAAGCCAGGGACGCCCGAGAAAGACATGGCACGATCAAGCGAATCAAATGCTTGAGTCAGGCCATGTCAGAAGTCGGAATAACAGAAGAGAATGTATGAGGCGTTGTATGAATGTGAATGAAGCAAGAAGTGTATGCCAAACAACTCAATCGTTGTATGAATGTGAATGAAGCAAGAAGTGTATGCCAAACAACTCAATCTTGGCATACACTCCTTGCTTCATTCACATTCATACATTCTCTTCTGTTATTTTGACTTCTGATATGACCTGACTCAAATATTTGATTCACTTGATTGTGTCATGTCTTTCTTGGGTGTCCCCGACTTCTTCCATTCACACTCGTGTCATATTTTCTTCCTACACCCCTTTCTTCGTTCATTCGCTCTACACGCCCTTGCATTCTTTGCCAATCACACTATCGTACATTTTTATATTTAACATTATCAAACATAGTTTTACCACACATTCGCCTCAGATTTCTACAGAATTAAGTTTACTTTCATCCTTCCCTCTGCCAGTTCCACACCTCACTGCCATACATCAGGGTTGGTATCAGCACTCCGTTGTGGACTGCTAGCTTCACTTCTTTCAATCTCTATGGAAATGCGTTCACAACATTTTTTTCGACATTTTGGAGATTGCTGTCTTTGCTTTTGTACCCCTTATATACAAATATAATTTAATAATAACTACCTAGCAGAACTTTTTATAACTAAAATTTTAAACCAAATAATAGTAGTTAATAATGTAATTTAAAAAACTTTAAATTTACTAAAGTTATTATTAAATTTGATTTTCTGAAAAATTTAATAAAAAAAGATGTTTACTTCTTTGTATCCATATTTTACGTATATAATAGAAACACGAAAAATGCAACGAACAAACTCTACTCAAATGTCAAAAATCTAGGTTGGGACGCCGCTATAGAGTGAAAGACAGTGCGACGGGAGAATGTATCTCAAGATGGTGGATAAAAACACAGCATGTTTGCAAATGTAAGTATAAACACAGTAACTTCAACATAGGAACTGTGTTCAGCAATAACATTTTGTAAGAACATCCATATAATTTGCAACAAAGGTGAATATACAAAATACTCGTACGTTATTAATAATCGTTGGGGATGTATGCAATAATAGTCTTTTCGCATTTGCATTCCGTGCAGTTGAACATATCTATTGTCTGAAAAAGTATTACCTTTTGTGCGAAGTCTAGGTACAAGTGAATTTTTTAATGACTCGGTCCTGAAATTATTGTTATAGTTGAATTTGGTTGAGTAGTTTTAGTTGGAATATTAAATTTAATTAAACAGAATAAATCGGGGCTGTCTACAATACCATTTGTAATTTTAAAAATGAAAGTTGGGTCGGAAACGAGTCTTCTATCTGAGAGTTCTGACAATTTTAATACTTTCATTAAGTAATTTATAGTTTCAATAGGTAATCCGAGTTTACAGTTAACATAGCTGAGAAATTTTTCAGTGGAATCGGAGTGGATTTTATAGCGAGGGGATCATATAGAAGAATTATATTTGACTTGACTTCGAACTAAGAATATAATAATTTTAGTATTGAAATATTCCTGAAGTCTGGAATATTAATTGTTTTTGTGTTTAATTCGTAGAACTCCATTTAACTTTTTTTAAATTTAATGTGAATCAAATTTAATAATGTTATTATTAAGTTCTGCAAGTATTTTTAGTTGTTATTATTGTGACAGCTGTTTCAGCGTTTAAGGCCATTTTCAAACTGGTTAATCCACATTGCGACGACTTGTTTATATGATTTAATTTACCCCCACTCCTTTAAAAATTTGGATGGATGGGTAATGATTTATTATCGGTAAAACCTATTTAGTTAGAAAGCAATTAAAATTCTGTGAGGTTTTCACATTTATAATGTGTTTTTACTCGTATTTAACTGACAATGTTTTCTTAATTGATTTATTTAAATGTGTTGTATTGTTTTGATAATGTGAACACACTGAGAAGCGGTGAGTATATAATTTTCCTTACTTTATTAATTAATGTTATATTAGGGTCATTAGTTCGTTTGTTAATTTCTAATTGTTCAAGTAAATTTAATCTTAGGCCCTTTCTTTCTATATGTAAGGATTTAGGTTTGTTGTTGTCAAGCGGGTCGTGATTATTTACTAAAAGATGTTCTGCGAATTTCGAAGAATGAAGCCATAATATCCAAGTACCATATACTGTAAACTTATAATAACAAGATTTTGAAAGAAAAGCACCAGTCAGTCAAACTACTATAAAGTATTTTTTTTATAGAAAGCAGTCACTTTGTGGTTAGACATCAGGGTACAAAATTAATTTTGAGTTTAATTTTGTACCCTGATGATGGTTGTGTAAAGTGAAACCGGTTGGTCCTTATAAAATTAAATAAAATATCATTGTTATAAACAAAGTTATTGTTATATTTTCATTACTATAAAGTAGTTTATCGGGACTATTTGTCTTATTTTTATAAAATTTCTTTAAAGTTAATAATAAAAAAAAAAAGGTGTAATATTCACATAAAATCTACCACAATTTCCCATACACGCAACCTTCAAAGATGTAAGCCCGAAGATTTTTTTAAATTTCTCATCTGGAGTGGTCTTTCTAACAAGAATGTGCATTTGGACATACAATTTGGTAGGTAATTTCACAAATATATTGAATTTATGAATTAATCGTATCATATTTTATTAAATTAAATGTTACAACAATAACAAATTGTAATTGCGAACTATTTTAGTTTAGCGGGTAAGGTACTTTTACCATTTTTCATTCGCAAAATATTTTTATTTTTAGAATGATTTTTACCTTTATTCTTTTTTGAGGAATATTTACTTCCCGTTATCAAACGCAAGGTATTGGTCCCTTTTTTAATTTCAACAAGTTGACTCTCATCCATTGGCTCGATGATAATACCAGTTTTGACTATGACGGCCGGCTTGATCAACCTTCTGTGGGCCGTCTCCGGTATGAATGTATTTCCGATGGGGGCACGGACAGTGGATTCAAAGTCACTTACACTGGTAAAGGGGAACGGCAACTCGGATACTTGATGGACTTTGATTCTGGAATCTTTGGTTTCGTTGATAATCACATTGTCTTTCTTGTCATCTTTTCTCGGGAGCACTTTGGGGGGGTTGAAAATAAACCTCTTACGACGCTTCGGTTTCATCCCTTTTCCAACCCACGATCCCCAGCCCGGCATTGATAAATCTTCTATTTGAGGAAGGTTCTTCTTAATATCGCTATCTTTATCTTGCTGAAACTCTGCAACAATATCATCATCTTCAAAGGCTTCTGCTATGGTAATCCTCTTCAAGTTTTCTTCATCATCCAAGTGATCGCCTTCCATGTCCATATCGGGTAGCGCCGTCTGAAGGTGTCTCGGTTTGATAGCAACAAACTTATCGGGGTCTATTTTATTAACATTTTCTGCCTTATTTGAGTTGCTGATACCGATAGGTATCTTAAAATGATCTAAATCGGCTGGCTTGTGCAAATCTTTCTCTGCAGAATGGGTAATATCTGCAGTTTCATTCAACTCCTCGTCAATTTCAGGTCTAATAATTTTCTTTTTGAATTCACTGATGGGCATGCCATCTTTGTCTTCTGAGGTTTTTTGTTTCTTTCCTGGCTTCTTGTTTTGGGGTGTCTTTGCATCTGATTTCAAAAGATTCAACTTACTTGAAACGGTTGTTTGAAGTTTGTATTCAAGGTCATCAAAGATGCTGTCCACAGTTAGAATTTCGGTCCCATTATTATCTTTTTTCTCATTTGGGATTATTGGTTCAACATCCCATTCTGCCGTTGACTTTGCTACAATTTGTTGTAATTTACGTTTCTTCGATTTGGGAGTCAATTTAATGCCCTCTGCTTTAGCTTTCTTTAAGTCTTCAACAATTTTTGACGCAGAGAGAACTTCCTGAGAAATATTTGGGGCAACTTGATCTTCTTCGTCCTTTTCACTGGCCTCCCTGTTCATGCTCTGGACTGTGTTGCGGCTGTCCCAGTACTTCTTGTAGCCACTTACAAAATCAGCCACCTCATTATTAGAAGGAGTGACAACTTTAGAGAGCCATGGATTATTGGCATCCTCTACCAGAGTCGGTACCTCTTCTGTTTCTTCTTCACTTTCTGACTCGTCCAATTGGGTTTTTTGTGTTAATTCCCGACTTATTGCGAGTTGCTCGGCCAGTTCTTGTCTTGTCTGAAATGAGTTAATATCAAATTCACTGTTATTTCTAGAAAATAATCTTAAATCCACATCCACTGTAAAAAGACAATGAAGGAGGAAAAGAAGAAATAGGTAACTGTATTTGTACAAATGTAATACATTTTACATGGGGTTGGGTAAAATCTAACTAACCATCGGTAACATCTGATAATGGAATGCCATACACTTCTCACTTCATCCACATTCATACGAGGTTTGTTCAAAAGAAAAGGGGAATTTTGAATTTTCACGGGCTGTGCACATTCCATTATCGATTTTTTTTTGTTATGTTGGTACACATATGTTTATCATATGTTAGCATTATCAGCCATTTTGGATTAGTGGTTTGTTTTTTACAACTGGAAAGGTTAGTCACGTTTTTGTGTGTTCTTCGATTTTTTACTTTTGAAAAAAATGGATCAAAGAATATGTATTAAATTTTGCGTTAAAAATGGAATAAAGTGCTCCAACGCACTTAAAATGTTGACTGTGGCATTCGGCTAGTCTACTTTGTCTCAAAAAAGTGCTTATAAGTGGTACAAGCGCTTTACAAGGCCGAGAAGATGTTAATGACGATGAGCGTCCTGGAGTTGCAACCACGTCAACAAACGAAGAAAACATCGAAACAGTGAAGAAAATGGTTTTGGAAAATCGTCGAATCACTATTAGGGAAGTTGCAGAGGATGTTGGCATATCAATCGGCTCATGCCATGCAATTTTCTCGGATGTTTTGGGCATGAAACGTGTGGCAGCGAAGTTTGTTCCGAAATTGCTAAATTTTGAGCAAAAGCAATGTCGCATTAGTATCGCTCAGGAGTTGTTGAATGACGTCAACGACGATCCAGATTTGCTTAAAGGGGTCATAACTGGTGATGAAACGTGGGTATATGGTTATGACGTCGAAACAAAGGCCCGATCATCCCAATGGAAGCGGCCAGAAGAGCCAAGACCAAAAAAAGCACGCCAAGTTCGATCAAATGTGAAGGTTTTGCTCACTGTTTTCTTCGATTACAATGGCGTGGTGCATCATGAGTTCTTGCCAACAGGTCGTACGGTTAATAAGGAATACTACAAGGAAGTTATGCAACGTTTGCGTGAAGCAATACGGCTCAAACAATCGGAATTGTGGAAAAACAAATCATGGATTTTGCATCACGATAATGCACCAGCTCACACATCAATGCTTGTTCGTGATTATTTGGCCAAAAACAACACCATAATCATGCTTCAACCACCGTATTCACCAGATTTGGCTCCCTGCGACTTTTTCCTATTCCCGAAACTGAAGAGACCAATGAAAGCAAAGCGTTTTGCCACAATTGATGAGATAAAGTCAGAATCGAAGAACGAGCCGATGGCCATACCGAAAAGCGCATTCCATAAGTGCTTCGAGGATTGGAAGAAGCGCTGGCATAAGTGCATTATATCTGAGGGGGATTACTTTGAAGGGGAGAAAACGGATATTGATGAATAAATAAATACTTTTCGAAAAAATTCGAAACTCACCTTTTCTTTTGAATAAACCTCGATATACAAAAAATATTTGTTTCTTTTTAAATGAATGGACTTGGAAATGACAATTTCCTTTTGTGAGGATGTGTATTTTACAATACAGAATATAATCTTGTTTATTCTCTGGTATTCCTTTTGAATGAAGTTGTGTGACCTGTACTGAATCAGATAGCTCACCTCTTTATCATATTTGGCCCGGACTAGTTTATTCTTGGCCCACTGGCCGGTGCTCTTGTGCCGCAGCGTGACTCTCTCCTGCGCTCGCGTCTTCTCCAGCTGTTCCAGCTTCCGCAGCGCCTCCTCCGGGTCACTCTTCTGCAAGCCTTCAAAGTCCTTCAATTGCTGCTTGATCTTCTCTTTCCTTTGAATTCTGGGAGTCGGAAGACAACACATATAACGATTACACAGAACAGAATACTTATTGCCTAGTTGGATGTTGACTAACACTATTATTACACACAAATAAAAGAAAATGCATGGTTCAACTATAATATGAACAAACATTGACTGTTTCTAAAAGAAATTTTAGGGGCCACTGCTGTGTTCAAATCGCCAATGGCAGTAGCAATCATCTGCTAATACTTCATATATTAATCAGGTTGTATCATTAATAAATAAAGAATAGTAAAAAACATTTATTAGTTTAATTGAAGGCTTGGTAAAGTTCCAAGTTAAAAACCTATTTTACGTCTAATTAACATATTGTATAATATATAAAATAGGTTTTAGGTTCTCAGTTTGGGTTTTTTCAGATAATAAAAAAAAAAAACTAACAAAAAAAAAGTGCTTATATGCATATTTACAGCGCCCTTGAAGTGATTTTTCACAAAAACGGCGCTATAGAAATCATCCAATCATTATTATAATAATTGTTTAAAATAGTAAGGTAAATATTTGACCGAGACTAATGTTGGAGAACGAACCTGTGGAACTTTTTACTCTTGATTTTGCTCTGTCTCCTTGCTTTAGCTTCTTTATAAGACTGCTTGGCTCTGAGTTGGGCCGCTTCCTTCCTGTGTTCCAACAATTCGCTCATCGTCATTGGGAAGGTTTCTTCTGTTTTTTCTTCTTCCACGGGCTTCAACTCGTCTAGTTCATTCTCCAGCTCAGATTTCAGAGTGAACTTCGCTAGATATTCTTTGGTGACTGGTTGCTTGAGAGACGTATTTTCCAGAGGAAACCTTTGGTGTTCCAAAGTTCTGTTTCTGGACACGACGGCATCCCACCTTCCTAATTTAATCTTGACTTCCTCAAAACCAGTCGACCTCTTGATAACGGCGGCTTCGTGTTTTTCTAAAGGCTTCCTAAGTGTTTTGTTGTTTTTTTGGGCAGTTTTCAATTTTTGGCCCGTGTCGGCATGTTCGGCTGAACCTTGTAAGATCTTAATAATATCAGTCACGGCCACCGCACTCCTCGTAGTTTTCCGTTTGGAGACGTGGAATTCGGACTTGGTATCAGATTGTCCATCTCTTGAAGGTTTTAATATGTGCTGAGTTTTATCGAGCGTATTTATGGCTTTAACCAAACGTAAATGACTTTCTGGATCCACATAATCCCTTTCGTCAATATCAACATCATTATCACTGTCCGACATTCTGAGGTGTTTAATGGGTGAACAGTCAGTTAAATAAACTTGATGGATCAATTTTAAAGTTAAGCACTTTTGACAACACGCGTACAATGTGAGGTTAAATATTTTGACATATGCAGAGACAAATCATAAACGTAGACAAAAGAAAAAATATAAAAAAATGACAGTGGTTCGAAAGTGAATGGTTCGAATATTAAATTTCCTTAAGAGCCCTCTACATGGTGCGCCATCAGTTGGCCGATGCAATGTCTTGGTGATGGCCGGCGATATTTGCAACGCAACTACACGATGGCGAGGTTCAGTTCTACTAAGTTCTACTTTCAACGTGCTTGTACCGCTGCGGCAATATACATGGTTATAAACGAGATTATTAGTTTTTATTAGTATATTAGGTAATGACATTACAAACAAATGATATGTAATTTTATGATATTATATGCTACCTAAAATCATTAAATTAATTCGCCATCCGACGCCACTACGCCCTCTATACGATGGGCCATCCGTAGTGGGCCAGTTGATGGCCCATCGTATAGTGGGTTTATTAGAATATCTTGTAGGATCATGTCTTTTCGGAATAAGGAACTCCAGTGAAAATTTTATTGGCTTTAAAAATATGTATTCATATAGGTCAGCTAACGCCGCTTCTGAATATATAACTTTTATTAAATATGATTTTACGTAGAATTTATAAATCGTTATTAAAAATGAATAAACAATCATCTCGTCAAAACACCTCGTTATGTTAGTACCATTGCATTTGGAACATTTGACGTCACGTGCGCGTTATGTTTTTGGATTAGTATGAACATTTTTATTTTTCGATTTTGTTTTGTATTTTAAATACGAGTATGTATTTTTTTTTGTTTTGGCGAAATTTAATCTTAATTTAGGTGACTAAGCTCTATAATTATTATTCAATATAAAAAAAATATTAATGAAAGAAATTAGAGTATTCACGAGCAAACCATTTATCAATAGGGATATTATGATAATGTTATGCCTGTTATGGCGACGATTTAACTCAATACTTTTATACTTCCAGTTAAATTTTGTAAAAAGGTACATAATTTTATTACTTGTGATTAGTTATGGTTTATCATGAATAGAATATAAAATTATGCACTGAAAAATATTTATTTTAGGCGTAGTGATTTACCGTCTAGGTATCATAATGGTACACGTCGAGGACATATAGATAGTTCAAATAAAATGAGAATTCTTTTGTATTATACAATGCTGCTGGTGATGGATTAATAGTATAGGTAAAATCGGGTTTTATAAATGACAAAATTGCTACATTTATGAAACTTCGGTCATGCTTCATCTTGGTAGTAAAAATCAGAGTTCGCTCAAATTAAAGTGATTGAACATCCTTGTACGGACAGGGGAGAAGTTTTTGAAAAAAATCATTGAAATTTTTAGAATTTCCCTCGTTTCTTTAATATTACTGAAAAAAAAGTGTACTAGCATTGATGCTTTCATGCATTCCACTGATGACTGGTACATAATTTTTTAAATAATAATTTTATTAACAACCATTGATTTTTTTTGTCCACTGTTTTTGGGTGTTCTCCGATTTTTTATTTAGGTTCGTTTTCTGAGGAATCATCAGTCCGATTGAAGTGAAATTTTAGATTTGCTTTATTTTCTATGTCCTCATCAGTATTTATTCAAAAAAATATATTGATTCTTTTTAGAAAAAAATTCTTAATCCCATGGAGGAATTTCCTAGTTTTGGTCGAAACTTGATAGCCGTTTTCTGGGGCATCATCAGTCCGATTAAAGTGAAATTTTAGATTTGCTTTGTTTTCTATGTCCTTATCAGCATTTCTTCAAAAAATCGATGTTTTTCGATTTTTTACTAAAATAATAAAAAGTAAAAAATCGACGAACACACAAAACGTGACTAACCTTTCCAGTTGTCAAAAACAAACCACTAATCCAAAATGGCTGATAATGCTAACATATGATAAACATATGTGTACCAACATAAAAAAAAAAAAAATCGATAATCGAATGTACACAGCCTGCGAAAATTCAAAATTCACCTTTTCTTTTGAACACACCTCGTATATATTTTTTTAATATTAACTCTATGCAAGAGGCCCAGAGGAAAATAATGTCATACTACATCGTCTTTGGGGATGCTGTGTAGAAGGTCTTAAGGAAGTTCTGGGAAGGAAAAAGGTATGATGGGTAGGAATCTGGGGGCCAGTGTGTCCAGAAGTGATGGACATGCGGTGCGACCTATTGCAAAGGTGATGGATCAAGAGTCCAGCTGGAAAAGTCAGGAGTCTCCCTCAACCATCCTCCCGATCCAGCCCACCACGCAACTGGTGGGCAGACGCATCCGCCGCCAAGACCTGGACGAACCTCACCACACGAACCCGGGGACCCCTGCTAAGTCACCTACCATAGCGAACCACCTGGGGTGGCATATGGCAGAGGGGTGGCGGTACCCATACCCGCCTCCCAAATTTTACACCAACAAAAGGAAAGCAACTTATTTAAAATTTCAACAAAAAAAAACTTGAAATTGGACTTTCAGGGTTCATAAATTATTTCTGAAAATTGCAAAAAATGAATTACTGTTGCTTTTAAATGGAAATATATATCAACACTTGCTTGGAAAACAGGTTGCATGTATGAAACTTAACAGAATTTGAAAATCAATTGAATCATTTTTCATATCTGGTCAAGTGGGCAAAAGGCCCTCAACACGAGTGGTTTGCCCAACAGCTGCGCAGAAATTGCATATTGTCTCTACACGGTAGTTTCACCAGTGGTCATACAGACGTAGCCGGGAGCTTACATCCGATAGCTCGCTACAGCTGTTGCAGTCGTCAGTGATCGTATATCGGCGGGAGCGCTACACCTCCAAGTTCAGCACAAAAACAAAAGCTTTGCAGACACTTGACAGCTACAATGGCTATTATTGATATTAATAATATAAGAAAAAGAACATCTGTTTTAGGTGCCATTTGCTTATTTGGGGGATATAAAGTCGCATATTACAGAATACCACTTAATTTTATTTTTTAAAGAAACAAAAAAACTCTAGCTTATATAATATGGGTATATTATTTGGAAGAAATATATAGACTTTTCAAATTATGAGACGGACTTGTTCCAAAGCGAATTACCAGAGGAAATTCAATTAGAAGAAAATAATTTTAAAGTTAAATTAAATAAAAATTGTAATTAATTTGTATAAAAAATATACATATGTATCTAAGGTTGTAACGAACATAGATATGTATCACTTTGCATTTTAAAACTTTAAATAAAGAATAATTCAAATTCCAAGATGGCTTCGCTCAATGGACTGACCAGGAGTGTCATTATTGACAAGTCAAAAACTAGAAAGTCGAATTATACATCTTTGCTGTCGGCCGCACCACTGACCCGGCAGATGGCTACCACCACACGCTTGGTTGTGACCGGACATACTAGGTCTAGTAGACGGTGCAGTGTTCGGCTCTCCTTTCCTGTGGCCACGCCTCTTCTGGGCCAAAAAGTGCCACCACACTACTCATTTTGTCTAATAATGGCAAAACCACTGGGCAAGCAAGTGGTGTAGAAGGCCTGTTTTGGAGTGTTGCAAACTGTCATATTTGGGCGATCATTTTCAATTTTTACATTAAAACAGTCCCGTTAAATGCTGATTCTCAGACTGCTACACATTTTCATCAGCGATGTAGCATAACAGCACGATCTTTATTCTTGAAAACTGATCACAATTGATCAAACGCTGTAACAATTCGAGAATCCATATTTAACTGGAACCTTCGGGAATACAACATGCCATTACAAGTATGTACATATATATTATGTTTTTGTCAAACAATATATGTATTTAAAAGAGTTTTGGTATTAAAATTGGCATAAAAATTCTGGGTAATTATAAAAGTACCGTTTGTTCTATACATAAAAATGCAGTAAAAAAAGATTCATTAAGGATTCAGGAGCTATGTATTATCAATCCATCTGTAAAAACAAAAATGCTTCAAAATTCTGTAGAAAATAAGTTTATTTTGTTGTTAAAATAAATTTGTCCCAAAGGAAAAAAAAAGTTTATTCAGAGGTATAAAAATTAATAAGTATGTACAATTAAAAAAACAGCTTTCACAAATAACACCACATTGGTTTAGTTCTTTATTTCATTGGTTTTAGTAACTGAAAATAAAATTTAGAACTAAATATCCTCCACAAGATTTATTGTACAATTTGATCAAATCGATGCCGACATTGACACAAAAGGAATAACTCACCACTGTAGAACAAGTTTTCCATAGTTACAGTTATTGGATGTTCAATCTATTATGACAATATACAGCAAAATCTCTCCCCAATCTCACTTCATAAATCTGTTGTAAACAAAATATCAATAAAGTAATCAACAATGTAAAAGTATATTTTTTCTACAGTAATATAATATTCTGTATAGAAATATTTCCACTTCTCAATAGCAGTCAGTTTTTCACAATAATGTACATAGAAATGTTTGACAATTGTTTGAACAAGCCTGCGGACGAATCACCTAATATGGATATATGTATAGAATATGTATGTTGAAATAACAGTTCTGTACACAACACGCATAGAGTGAATGTATGTTAGCACTTCACTAGCAGTTGGCGTCCCCATTGGGCGCCGTCAGCGGGTCCTCGTCCTCGTTATAGTCCAGCGAGAGAACCGACGCTCTCCGTTGCTTCTTACTTCTGGCCGCAGTACTGCACTCACTCCAGTCACTCTCGTAGTTGCGTTTCTTTTCAAAACCGCTTTCACAGTTAGTTCTACCCGATTTGCTTTCGTCCATCCCATTAACATTGTAACTTTTATCCTTTTCACTAATGGGGTTGGTACTATCCCGACTGTCCTCGTCGTCACATATCCGCTCGCGCTGGGAAACTTTAATAATGAGGGCCGGCTCAGAGTCGTAGTCTTCCGCCGTGGATCCGTTGGTGAGGCCCGCGTTCCTGCCGGCTGCACCGCGCAGTCGCAGCGAGCCCACCTCCGCCTCCAGCACCTCCGTCCTATCCCGCGAAGCCCTCAGCTCTTGTTGCAGGAACAGGATGGTGCTCTGCATGCCCTCCACGTCTTCGTCCAGTTCTTGGAGAAACTCGTCCAATTCTGACAAAGATACAAATACACATTAATACTGGTAGATAACACATTCTACACCGTATTGATAATAAAGTATCTTAAGATAAACCCCGTAGACAGATTAAATAAATACTATTAGTTTTCACAACAAATGGTTATTACTCGTGTGGGTGAGAACCAGACTTGTCAGATCTGTATTTTATAAATAATAATTGTTATTGTTGTAATGTAAAAATTAAAGAAATCACCTGACTGAGATTTCCTTGCTTCTTCGCTGAAGGTCTTCTGCAAAGCTAAATCTCCCTCCAGCTTGGCTATTCTACCGCTCGTGGTCATCTTCCCGAGCTCTTCGTTCTCCTGATGTAAGAGCCTGCATTTTGCCATAAGTTTCTTGCCAGTGTTTGAGTCAGGTGTGAATTTCCAAGCAGTGAATTCATTTTGCGTTTCCTCTAAATGGTTTCTGGTGCAGGTGAGTTCTTGCTTCATTCGCATGACCAGGACATTGACAGCCGGATCCAGCAGACAACTTCGCGCACTGCCTACAATTCCAATAGATCCTACTTGTGCTGATTTTAATTCTCCAATTTGGGCCTGAAAATTAATCCAAAATGGCAGAAACATTAGAAACAAGTGCTACCACTCCACTCTAAGTGGGTATTATGGGATACTATTGCAGGTTACTTTGATGGTTTAAATACAACAATCATACGATTACATAACAGTATGCTTAATTAAATATTATAGATAATTGCACGGAGAATGAGTGTAATTGTAATTACTAAGTAAGCTGAGACAAAGCATTTGTGATATTTTTTAAATAGGTACAAAATAAATGGATTAAATATTTAATAGGAAAACAATGTATTTTTCTCGTAATATTAAATGTTTGAATGATACTGGCAGGATGCTTGCTCCAGAAAATGCTGCTTCTCCAGTTTTGTGGAGAAGCAGCTCTGTCAGAAGACTGAAAAAAAACAGTGGCTGCTCGAGTAGAGGCATTTTCCTAAAGAAAAAGTGAAATTAGTATTATATCAGGAGCGTATTATGTCAGAAAAGTACTTTTTATAGAGTAGTGATAAACTACCAAATAAATATATTTACAGGTACTCCTCACTTGACAACCACTCGGACTTATGAACTGAACTTGTCAAATTTAAAAAATATATATATATATATAAATATTGCATACAAATGCGGATTCGAATTTTTTTAACACATATCTTATTTTTTAATGAAAAAACACAAATAAAATTGATACAATTTTTAGTAATTTTGTTGATTGTATTTATGTTGTATAATTTGTTTTATCTCTATTCAGAATAAACAAAAACGATCAAGCTCCTTGCTTATCGACCAATTCGCTTAACGACCTAGTCGTTGGAACGAAACTCAGAAGTACCCGTAATGCAAACTCATTATCACTGCGAATAAAATGTTTAAAAACATCAATCTTATTCCCATTAAAACATCTGTGAAATGTTTTATGACTATCAGCTATGATACATCAAAACGGTTGATGCGCTAGAATTTTTTGGTAAAAAAAATTTGCAATGTAATTTATCTCCAAAAGTAAAAGCTGACTTGGTCGGTCATCAAATTTAATGAGCATCAAATCGACGGTCAGCAACATTTAGAATTTATGACAATCAGACAGCTGATCACAATTTGATCAAAAGCTAAAACAGGCAGAGAATCAGTATTAAACTAAGAGGGTTCAAATGTCAAAAATAAAAAATAGCGCTGTTTGTCAATTTGGCGGTAATCAAATGCGATTAGTTCACTTGAAGTGTATGTGTGCCAGTGAGCGTGTGTGTGTATCAGCATGATAGAATAGTCGGGTGGCGTACCATACAGTCCTGAAGCTCCTGTTCCTTGGCGGCCAGCCTCCGCACCAGGACTCGCTCTCGATGCTGGGACTCAGAGTGCTGCTGCTTTATTCTCTCCTCGTGCTCCCTCAACTTCTCCAGCGAACCTTCAAAAATACACCACCATCAGTCACTGCACTTCCATATCAACTTCCTTATTGTAACAAACAATAACATATTTAAAATATCATAATATGAGCTCGTACACACGAAGCGCTTTGAGATACGGCACATTCATAGAGCGCATGTACACACTCAAATGCACTTTTCCCATGAATTTTCTAGTTACTCCAGGCGCCTCGTGCGTACATGGTCTAAACATAATACATTGCGTGGTAGTTCTATTATTGCTATTTTATAAATGAAATGCAATTTTTAAATTATTAGTAGCTTCAGACATATTAACAATAGAAAAGTTGTTCCCTCTTCAAGAAAAGGGTCCACATTGCGGTGGCGGTCGCTTGCAGACCGACCACGCGATGAGAAAGTCACCAAGTGATCATTTGAGAGGCTTTTGTCAATTACTTTGCTCAATATTGATTAGGAAAGAGAAACATCAATTAATTATATTGTACATGATCCAAATCAAATGCTAATTCTCATTCAACGTGGAAAGTGAAACGGTTGTAATAAAGATGTTTTTCAGAAACATAAAAGGTATTTCAGACAAATAATACATTAGTAAAAATATTGTATAATCTCTATTTAGTTACATATCTATTTACTGCTGCGAAAACAATACACATAAAATATTTTGGCAAAAATTACAAAGGTTTAAAGATAAGAACTTTTACATTTATTGTGTTTTATGATAAGGATTCAAACAAACAAGGCGCTGGCAATCACCCAAAACTGCATCAAAACAAAAACCAGTTCAGATTGTGAATTTAAAAAAATCTTTTAAAAGTATATTTAGCAAAACTATTAAGAGTATTGAATATCTTCTGAAATATTAAAACCACTAATACACATTTGATAAATACTAAAAATCACATATATTGTGTTATGACTCTTGAGGCATTGGAATAATACAGAATTGTCATAATAAACTAACCATTTTCAACGACACTTTGCCCCATAAAACAAATAATTAAACTATGAAATGTTAAAATTATTTAAAATATAAGATTTATTGTTAATAGTGAAAATGCGTATCAAAACGGCGCATTATAAATCTCGGCAAGCGATTTTACAATAATTAGTAATATTGGAGTATGTTTAAACATTTTGATCATCTGCTGATTTAAAATTCTTTGTTGGTAGACTGAATGACCTTCCCGGGGTCACCTGGTTTGGCTCACACAGTTCTGCATTAAACTCACTTTAAATATTGAACGGTCAACTATCCTTTAAGCATGAATTTGCAAAAATAGTGAAAGATAAATCTGACAATATTAATTATTGGTCATTCAACAAGGGTCAGAAACATGATGAAATTTATTCAACATACAATAAAAACCAATACATTTGATTATTTCTAATTTTGTAACTGTCAATTCATGGTGAAATTCCATTTAAATATGATTTTTTTAAATTAAAAAACCTGTGTAACTATCTTCCACTTGCTTATTTCAGACCGAACCGGTTTCACCCTATCACGGGCATCTTCAGACTGGTACAATTAAAACTAAATCTATGGTATATATAGGATTTATTTCAAGAGTCCCATTGCTTTCTAAAATTGTATTACAAAAAATAGCATTGTAATTAATCCCCAAAAGTAAAAGCTGACTTGGTTGGGCATGTATTACAATATTACAAAGAGTAATGGAACAAATGCTAAATATATACCATAGATTTAGTTTTAATTGTACCAGTCTGAAGATGCCCGTGATAGGGTGAAACCGGTCAGGTCTGAAATAAACAAGTGGAAGATAGTTACAACGGTTTATTAATTTTAAAAAAAAAATCATATTCAATACATTTCAACAATTCTTTTGTAAGTAGCAAAATTTAATTTTAAGGAAAATAAAATTCAACATATAAAAAATGGCAAAACACGTCATAACAACTTTTTGAAGGAAGCATTACGGATGTAACTTGGGGTAAGTCCATGCAAATATTTGCTGTTATTTATATAAATATTTAAAACAGCAATAAAGTTCACTTTCTAAAAGGTATGGAATAACACCTTTGACCAAAACATGGTCGATACATTTTAATATTAATTACAGAAAACCAAAATACATGCAGTTTTTTAAATTTTATTTAGTTAAATTGCTTTGCCTTTCTTCGAATCCCCGTTTCATCAATTGAAATTATTTGAAACAAAATTAGAATGGGCTGGTATATTACCTAGAATTTGGTACAAAAAATAGCGGTTTTGTTGTCATTCAGAAACTTGATGGTAATATTGTATTAAAAAAAGCAAACACTCCGTTATAAACCATGGATTTATAATATTTTTACGCCAACCGGTTTCACTAAGATCAAGCTTGGTCAGGACAAATATAATAATACAATATATTATATATACACAATAACTCTGTATTATTCTATAGATATTATATTTGTCCTGACAAAGCTTAATCTAAGCGAAACCGGTTGGCATAAAAATACAATAAATCCGTGTTTTATAACAAAGTGTTTGTTTTATATAATATAAAATAAATTATTAGGAGATGAGGAATCAAAGGTACTATTTAGAGATTCTGAGCAATGTAACAACTTATAAATTCGACAATAAGAATCATGTAACAATATAAACATAATATTCTCTAAAATTTTCCTGACACTAACTAGGTTTAAGTTTTTCCTTTATCATCATTAAAATAACGAAACTTCCACACGGATGTTAAAGAGACAGTACTGGTGGGCGAGTTCCAACATTTTCCTGCCCATATCAGATGACTCATCCACATTATTGTGCTATTATAGGATGTAGAGTTTTTACGAGCAATAAATTGTTATCAAATACTCGCTGCTTCCTTTGTTAAATTATAAGGATTAGTTACTACGGAGGGTTTGTGAAATTCACAGCGAGAACAGTTGTAATGAGAACCGCTCCAGTTACCAATTGGGATGGCCTCGGTCGGTCATTCACCCCCGTAAAAATAATGCAATCAAAATTAAAACATGTTGGGAGGTATAAGTGAATCGGTAATATTTCAAGTGTTGTGAAGATGTTTAAATATAATTTTTTTAAATTCCTCGCAACTTTTCATCATTAGGTGGGTGTGGGTACCTAGGGGAAAACATTATTCGCAATAAAAATATAAATAAATAAGATTATTTAGGTGGGAAATGCAATTTTCAATTGAAATCATTAAAATGTTGAACAATTTTATTTGCTTTAACTCCCTACACACATTAGGATAAACTCCTATTAAATTTAGTTCCTGTACTGGCAAAAAACGTTAAAACTGGTTTAGAGTTCCCTCGACTAGTTAACGTTTTCTGCCAGACCTGTGATATCATAATTTCACATAGCAATGAAAACAATGTCAGCCATAAGAATGGTACCTATCTACTTATGATCTGAATTCGATATCTGATTATAGCTTATTTGAGTAGGTACATGTAATGAATAAGGTTCGACACATAAAATAAATGGTGAAAATGTAGTATAAAGTAATGTACCCATTCTGATCTACAGCATGTGGTTAAATGCCTCACTCTACGACTTGAAGTCGGTGCCAGGAAACTGCGGAACCTGGCGGGGATGTACCTCGGCACGTACCTTGGGTGGCCGTACCTAGGCAGGCCGTACCTCGGAGGTTATACCTTGCGGAGGACGGATATCATACGCACTGTTTCAAATGATTCTGCTTATGTTACACCAATTCATTTTGATCAAATTTTAACAAGTAACGATGATTAGAAAAATATATTTGCAAGCATTTTGCATCATTACACTTGAACACTCAGCGGCAAGACAGCCATTTTATTTTCACATCACAAAACCGATTTCACATTGTTTCACAAAATTACTTTTAGGGCGGTTCTAGCACTTTTAACACGGGAGGGACTTTATAAAATACTACTAGAATGGAGGATAAACCAAGTGATGCCAGCACGAGACTATTGGCAATGCTCCAGGCACGGATGGACACTGACATTATTCTGCATCGCCACAGTACAAAACACATTTCTTTAAGAATGGAGTAAAACAATAAGTGTGAGGTAGAAGCTACACGGCGACAAGTCGATAGAAGTGGCAGAACTATACAATTTGAAACATAGCACATTGTTACGCAGCCGTACATTACACTGTGTTCAGCTGGTGGCTTCAAGAGATGGATAAGTATCCACAAAGTTGTAGGGTTTAAGTACCTTCGATGTTTCTGTTGTGAGCTTCAAGATGGTCTATGTACTGTTCTTGCGAGCGCCAGGCGAGACGTAGGGCTTCAGCGCCGGCGGCGTCTACTTGGGCGGCTGGCAGCGAGACTCTGCTGGGAGCATTATTGCTAACAGCGGTGACCCCGCTTCCACAATCCTCTGACATTCTAATTTGTATAGAGGATTAGTAGAAGCTGGATGGAGCCAAATTTCTGATATGAAGACCACTGAAAATAAAGGCACGTGAGAATAGGTTTAATACATACGTCAAAACTCAAAGATGCGCAATTTTTATAATTGCACAAAAACATGCTGCACAGGCATATATGTCGTATGCTAGCACTTCAACTTTTCAATTGAGGTCAAATTTCGTCAAACTTCGATGTAAGGATGAACAGGTCTGAGATAATGACAACCCTACAAAATTAATACATAAATTACATTCATAACATAAAGCCTAATCAAGTCACCGAAGTATCGGAGTACAATATTATAAAAACTTACCTCGGCATCAAATTTTAACCACTATAAACTACAAAACATTTCATTTGAACGGAATTTAAGAAACGCGACGGCCATTTGCTATAATTTCAACATGAACGCAAATAGATGAACTTACTTTATCTATGGTCTTAGGGGTCAACTTCAACCTTCAACTTACGAAAATATCAGTTTTTGGAATATTATATAATAATTCAATATATAACTAAAAAAATTACAATTTTTTTATTACGTCATCATTATTGTGAAAACATAATAATTTTTAAAAAAATTCTTGTAAAACATTGTAAAATATATAGGAAAAGAAAAAGATCACACCACATACAATGACATTACATTTAATGTCATTGACTACATGTCTGAGATAGTTTTTCTAGAGTTTCATAGTATTTATATAATGCCTACTAATATATATTATATAGGAATATGGATACCGCCGCCCGGAGAACCATTCACTGGATAACCAACACCTCTGCCATTGGTCACCCCAAATGATTCGCTACGTTTGGTGACTTGGCAGGGGTGCCCCATCGGTTCATCGGGTGGAGTTTGTCTAGGCCTTGGCGGCGGATGCGTCTTTTCACCAACTGCGTGGGGAGCCGTATCGGGAAAGGCCGGTTTAGGGAAACCACTTGACCTCTCCAGCCAGACTCTCACAAACCCGCCTTGCACCACAGTGGAAAGGATAGATTAATACGTTCGTCACTTTTGAACAAATTGACTTCTAGATTACGACCCATTCCTTATACGTTTTTCCTTTCCAGAACTTCCCCTCCTTAAAATAACCCACTCCACACAGCATCCCCTAAGGGGAGGCCCTGAGGAAAGTAATTTCCCTCATGTGGAGTTAATTTAAAAAAAATACAACTACATTGTCAATCGCTTCAATTGCCTCTGAACGATCAGTTCGCAATTATTTATCACATCAATGTAAGTTATGTTTCTGCATTATATATCGCACAATTTTGTTTAATTTCTTTTTATCTTCCTTTTACGAACTACTTACATAATGACTATGTAACTCTATTTTCAAGTTGATTTTCACACCTTATTTTCTCCTTTCTTTTGTGACTTTTGCTATTCACTGTTCCAATCTTCCCTTTAAAAATCTTTTTTTTTTTTTTGTAAAAACACAATAATGCACAAGCCCTAAAATGACGTGAAATATTATATCTAAGTGGCGCCCGCACATACAAGCGCCATTGACGGAACCAAATGGAACGGAATGATCGTTTCGCTGTGCGATTGAGTCATTTTTTTTTTTTTTTTTCAATTTTTTATTTATTTATTTATTAATTCATTTTTTGAAACATACATTCACACAAATAAAGTACAATGATTATAAACATTTTGTTGTTGTTGTTTTTTTTTTTTTTAACATTAAATTATAAATACATCTGAACAACCTATGAGTAATGTATATAAAACAAAAAATCCCACATAGGCAAGGCCAGTGCATTCGATCGAACCCTTTGAAATTCAGTTTCATCGTACATGTACTCATGTACACAGAAATTGAAAAACTTAGATAGGTATGTAGACATGTAGTGGATGTATTTCAAAATACACGGCTCGGCTGTCACTGAAACCGAGAAAATAAATAGAAATAATTGACATTTACGCTGGCCTATTTACGTTGTTATATTTCATTAGTAGGATTTATTTAGAGTTCTAAAGTGTCTGAACTGACATACCCTTCTTTTATTAAACTATCAGTTTAAAGTGGCAAATGGTGCAAAAGTTGTAATTACGATTGGTAAGCATATTTTAAAACTATTATCTTATCTAGGTTATGTTGTAATGCATCTGTTTTTTTAGTTTATTTTCTTTTTTTTATTATCGCAGATCTGACTAGTGGTGTGCGAAATGCGGACTTGAAGATAAGATAATTTGAGCTTTACATAAAATCCCCGAAATCACGATGTCATCCTCGACGCATGACGATCCCGTGATATTAAACTACTACGAAACCCTCTTGCACAAGTCCGATCGGGATTTGATCGCAGGCCCATTTTGGTTGAATGATACAGTTATATCATTTTATTTTGAGTTCCTCGAAAAAGAACAGTTTCCACATGAAAAGGATTTACTGTTTATATCTCCGGAAGTGACCCAATGTTTGAAAATGGTGAGCGAAGGGGAAGTGAGTGTTTTCCTGGACCCGCTGGAAGTGTCTTCCAAGAGTTTCATTTTCTTCGCCGTTAATGACAACGAATCGGCCGACAGAGCGGGAGGGTCCCACTGGAGTCTGCTGGTGTATTCACGTCCCGAGAAGCAATTCTTCCACGTAGATTCCTTGCCCAATCACAACCTGGACCAGGCGGAAACCCTAGCGCGGCACCTAATCACCTACCTCAGTCCCGACGGTTTGACACGATCCTTTATTAGAATGAAATAATGGTGCGCAGTTTGTTAGTGAGTTATTATGTATATTATTTGTTTTAGGTCAATGTGACTTTGCACCCCTCGATACGCTGCGCCAGAGTAACGGGTATGACTGTGGGATTCATGTGTTGTGTAACGTGGTGTTGGTGGCCAACCAGGTGATGCGGCAGGGTCGGATAGCGGGCTGTCCCATGATCAGCTACTCCGCCGTCTCCAACAAGAGGAGTGAGTTGCTGGACATCATCGACGGGCTCCGGGGCCGCTGATACTGAACCAACTACATGTATTTTAAGCTTTTGATATAATTAACATACAAATAATATTGTAAGTTTTAACTAATAATAGTACATTTTTAAGAAGTTGTATTCAATGACATTACAAACAAACGTAGAACTTGTAGAGTTCTCAAAATGGCAAACAAAAGATACGCTATTAGTATTAAACTATCAGGCGTCGCGTGAGTTTGTGTAGTTTCAATAAGTAAGTGCCAAAATGCCCTCGTGTGTCTTGAGAAAGTGTTTCAAAGCCAAGAAATAACATTTCATTAGTACATACACACACATTACTTCTTATTATAAATAATATAATCATTTCGATTGTTTCCCAAAGATTTTAAACGCCATCGAAGAAAGTGAGATAGCAAACGTAGCAACACAAGTATAAGGACATGCAGCGTACCTTATTCGTAAGTTTGGAGGAATAATATTAAGGTGACCATTCATATTGATTTTACCAGTACAGTACTGGTTCTTGGGCCTCTGTCCTGGTTAGTCATAGTAATAATAATTATTGTCAATTGTCTTAAAATTGCGATGCAGAGCGGTTTGAGAGCGGTGTATTGTAGTTGGCGTGTGTCTTGATAACTGTATTTATTGTTTATCCTGTTATAAAATAAATACACCCTAAAGTGAATTGATATATTTCACCACGTCGGATCTTAGTTCTATTGCCGACAGTGATTGTGACATTACGGACGATGAGACCTTCGATTTGATAAATGGAGACAGTGATGACGATGAGTGCCATCATTGGCCATCACAATAAAAGAATGCGAATTGAAAGTGAATTTTCGGATTGTTCATTTGCTTCTTTACAAACAGATGACAGTACCAATGAAATATTTGATATTTTTCCTCTGACAAAAGTTTTTACAAAAACATCCGACGATTTTTTTGAAACTCCTTGACCTAGACGTGCTCCTTCTGATGCAAAACCTACAGCCTATTTAAATTTATTTTTCACCTCGTTACTTCTTGAAAGTACTGTCAAAGAAACGAATCGTTGCGCTGCACAATTTTTTAACACGGGAAATTTGAAACCGAATTCACCGTCAAAAAAGTGGATACCAACTACTGTGAATGAAATAAAAGCCTTCATTGCCGTCTTACTGGAGATGGGGATAACAAGATGAACCGCCATTCATTCCTATTGAAAAGGAGATTCCCGGTGCATACCGTTGTTTGGGAAGATGTTTTCAAGAGATAGGTTTCAACTTATTTTGAAATTTTTTCATTTGGTGGATAATAGGAAATTAGCACAACCCGGCCACCCAGATTATGATCCTTGCGACAGATTTAAACTATCTTATAAGTCACGCAAATACCGTGTTTCTTCAACATTACATACCGCACCAACAACTGTGTATACATGAATCGCTAGTTGGAACACACTGCCATCCATCTATAAAGCAATATCTCCCTAACAGGAAACACCACAAATGGGAAATAAAATCTTGGATGCTGTGTGATTCTATTACTAACTATTGTTTGGCATTTATTCGTTATAAAGATGCGAAATGCACAGATGACACAAAATCCATCCAAAAGAATGGTCTCGGATTTACAGTTGTACAAAAATTATTAGCGATGGGAAACTATCTCAGTAAGGGCTACCACTTGTTTGCTGACAACTTTTACACTAGCTTACGTTTGGTGAAAGCCCTGTTACTAAATCATACATATCAGACTTCAGTTTAATCTGAAATTATAGCAGATATTGAAAAGGAATGGATGGCTCACAAAAATGGTGAACCGAAACAATCAAATTCTTCCAATAAAAAATTCAGTTAAGAAAAGTTGTGCGGGCGCAATTTATGTGCAGCAAAAAAAAGTGAGATACGGCGATCCAACCTCGTATACGCCCGCTGTATGAAGGAACTGCACGGGCTTTGCGCGGGAAAACACAATTGTGAAGCGACATAATTTTCTATTTTTTTTAAAATATATTTATAGTTTTTTATTACATGACAAGATATCATTCTTTATTCGTTTAATTGCAAAAAGAATCTTTAAAATTGGTTGATATTTGTCTTAAGTTTTGTATTTTTTATTTAATACCATATTTTTTTCTAATAACACAAAATATCTATAGCAATTTACATACCTACTTGCAAAATAAGCACAGCACTAAAGTAGCTAAATCAGTTATTGTGGTATCAGAATTGGTTGAGAACTCCAAATACATATTAAAAAAAATTAGGCAGCTTATAAGATGCAGAATCTGCCAGCAATACAATAATTTCTTTCAGATTCTGGGAAAGTTATAAACTTTTTACAGAAAAATGTACCGGTTTGAAAAAAAAAATGGTCACCTTTTGTCTCATTCACACCCGTGATGTAGATATTAGCATTCGTCACACAGTTCTATATCTATTCTGTTCGCACATACATATTATTTGAATGTCTATCACTGTCATACATGACCAACGTTTGAATTAGGAATTGTCTGGAAATATAAGAGTGTTTGTTACTCACGCTGCATTTTATGTAAACTTTGTTGGACAATAACGTACGTGTCTATAAGTTTGTAATGTCATTGGTTGTATTATATTATATTGATGGTTATGAGAAGGGAACAATACTATGTGACATAAGTAAATCTTTTCATGGGTGTGAAAATCACCTTTACACTCTGTAGTAGGCGTTTATTGATAAAAAAAAGGAATAAATTACGTAATACTTTGGTCATTACAGAGATTGTGCTACTGATAAGCTTCTGGGTATGTACTTCAGTAAATAGAAATATTGGAATATTTTTATAAAAACTGTCACAGACAAGGTTTCATTTCAATCCTCCATATGTATATTATTTACATCAATTATTTCTTTTTTAAAATTTTTGTTTGGTTAATAAATTTGATTTATTTAGCTCCCTTGACGTGATTTTATCACTAAACGGAGCTATATAAAATTGACATTATGTATACATTTAACTAATATACGGCAGAAACATGTAACTGAAATAATGAATACACCATATGAATATTTTTAGTGTTTTTATTTACCTTAGTTAATACATAGACGGTCCCAACGTAATGTGTCAAATCTGCAAAATTTCGATTTTCATTTTATTTTTGTTTTAAATTATCCAATTTATTCTATATTTTCAGATGATGCCAAAAAAGGTTGAGTTTTCCTCTAAATTCTCCTTTTTTGGAATGAACTCATCGGAACTGCGTGACGTATCTGGTGTAAAAAGTCGAATTTGACTTTATTTTCACTCTCCCGTAAACCTCACAAAACGCAGATTCTACACCTTACGTTGGGACTGTTAATATTATTTTGACGAGTGTACTAGGCCTGTCTCCCCCTGGGATGTATCTATTTTTATAATATTCGTCCTATCATTGGTTAAATACTATTCTATTTCATTAAATATGTAACATATGTAGGTACATAACAAATACATATGTACTATATAAAACATATTGGTAAAAAAGTATTATTAAAAAAATCAATACTTTGGCATTCACTATTTAGAACATACCAATCAATTCACAAAATGTACATAAATCCAAAGGAGACTCTATTAAAACAGTAGACTATAAAAATATTATTTTGTTTGTTAGTCGATATATAATTACATACGTAGTTTCCACCAACTAATTTTATTGTCTCTTGATTATTTAATAAATAACGGTAAATTTTCAATAAATAGACATTTGCGTTTTTTACATGACAACAAAAACTAACACGAATCAGATTCTTAAATTCCAACAGTGTAACAAGATGGGGGCAACCGACAGCAGGGCATTTCGATTGGTTTCATCCAGTAATATAATTGAAATATTTTATTTCAAGTTGTTATTGCATCAAACAATAAATTCTTACGTTGACGATGATTCATATTTATAATTTATATAACACGATTATAACAATATCTTTTACATTATTTTTCAAAAAACTTTCAACACCTACCTAGTACCTAGGTACATAACATAGCTAGCTCAAAGATGTAACAACAGTCAGTGTGAATATAATTTAATTTGATCTGAACAGGCTTATCTTGCAATATGCAGGTCTGAATGTTGAAATACTCACAAGCAAACTCCTGAGCCGAGGATTCTTGACATAACTGACGACAACACGCAATTGGTACTATTAAAATATTTGTGACATGAAACTTTGAAGTACGTATATTTTAAATACTTTACATAAATACTATGTTACGTAAATTCTTACGCATTTCCCGGTTGGACCCAACCACCAAAAGCTCTGTCTAATTCCTCGGCTATTAACAAGCACAGATGGTCGTTGCAAGTTTTGGATATGACTTGAATACCGATGGGGAGACCTTCTTCGTTGAGACCCATGGGGATGTGCGTAGCCGGGAATCCTAACACATTGAAGATTGCCGTGTAACTAAAGTTCATAGCCCTGATGAGGGGCTCATTGTGATAGGGCGCAGCAGTGGGGTGGGTGGGGTACAGGAACACCCCGTCGTCTCCCAAGATCTCGGTGAATTCATCTTCCAACTCCTGCCTCATGTCCAGGAAGTGCTGGTGCTGTTCCGACCCCGCAGGCACTCCGCCCTTTTCAAACAGCGCCGTCATCAGACCGATAAAAGTATTTTTCGACTGGCCAAATAGAGACTTGACGACTTCGATAATGACGTGGATATATCCGTCTCTGCCGGTGATCAGTTCGGCGAATGAAGGAGAGTCCTTGATCTTCATGCTAGCGAGCCAGATAGGGTTGGACTTGAAGAGTTTCTGAACCTCCAGTTCCTTGGCTGGGGTTGCGCAGATTGCACCGAGATGTAGAGCCGCTCTGCTGAGTGCTTTTTGAATTGCGGGTTCCACCCCGCATACAAAAGGTGAATTGAGGTTGTTCTTTTGATAGTAAACCTTCACATTTTTTAAGTCCACTTTTTCATCGAGCTTGAGTTTGGATGCATTCTCATCTGCTAAAATCCTCAGCAACGGGCGAAGATCTGTCGCATTTCTGGTTATTGGACCAATACCTGGAAAGATAATAACAAAATGTGATGAGGATATGATTTTTATGCAGATTTTAAACACTGAATGAATTTGGAAATTAAATTTCAATTTTATCATCGGCAGCCAGGTCATTTATTGTGTTGTTTTTTTAACCACCCTACCCATACGAACGTACGTGATACGGTCGCTATATTATCACCCGAACACAACAATCCGTATCCCGTACGTTCAAGTACAAAAAAACTATACCTGAAACCCACAAAACATTCATATACGTCAAGTTTGTTCCTGCGTCATCTCGTTTAGTATTTCGAGGTCAGTCGAAACTAACGGATGTGTTCGGGTATTTTCGTCTCTCCCATACAAGTTGGTATATTGTAAATACGTATTGTTATTGCGAAATTTAATGAAAAAAACCCAATGTTTTTTTACCTACTTTTTGAATAATAACCCAAAATTAACATAATTTCAATACCAACTTCACAAGACAACGTCTGTTCTGCTAATAACAATAAATTTTAAAAGTATTTATCACTCGATTTGTAATAGTTATATAGTACCTATGTACTTTCACCTCCATCAGTAAGAAAAGTAAACCAATGATTCTTTTGGCATGAATTTATTATTATTCATTTGTTAATTTGACAGGATAACATATATGTAGATAACTCAACTGGGAGAGAAAAGAGATTCGGGCTCAAGCTTGAAAACACACTTTTTTTTAGGAAAACACTGAAAAAATAGAAAATTTAAAATATCTTACCGAGGAATGAATTTTGGAAACTAGAAGTTGGAAGAGGAAACTGGCCTTCATTGGAAACAATGAATTTGGTCGGCTTGTGGCCAAAAACTCCATTGAAGAACGCAGGCATTCTTATTGAGCCTCCAATATCGGAACCTGAAAGAAAACAAAACATATACTCAGGTTCATAAGCTATAAAGCAGCGAGGCACAATTTGCCACCCGCGAGCCCGTTTCGAGGGACTTTTAGTACAACACACTCGTCTAAAAATTTGCAGTGGGGGGACAGAAATTGTTGAAATTTTAGAAAAAAAGGTTTTTGATATCTGAACAAGGTATTGAAGTAGTAATGGAATTGATTCTAAATCATCATGATTAAATAAAACATTGAAAATTTTAGAGCATCGGAAAACTTTGTACACTGATTAATTATTTTATATTCAATTTATTTTTTATAACTTATTGAAGTTTGTGAACCGCATTGAAATATTTTAATCATTGAAGAAGATAATATTAACACATCCCAAATGAACCACGAAACCGAAAAAACAACAGAAATTAAAAAGATTTCTGTCGCATCTGGGACTCGAACCCAGGACCTCTACCTATCCGGGGTAACCGCTTAACCAACAAAGCTAATGAGACCACTTTTACATCGTTGCTTGATGTGAAAGTGGTCTTTCGATGATTGACAAAGCGTGGGAAGGGGTTACCAAGAGGACCCTCATTTCTGCTTGGAAGAAGCTTTGGCCAGAGAGCGTTGTCGAATGTGAATTTGAAAGTACCTGTAGTCTACAGTCAACGAGATTGTATCTTTGGCTAATATCATGGGACTGGAGGTGGATAACAATGATATTGAAGAGCTTGTGGAAGAGCACAATCAAGAGCTGACCACTGAAGAGCTTTTGGAGTTGAAACGTATTTCACAACAAGAAGATATGAAGGAGAGTTTGTTATTGGAGGAAGAGAAAGTAGCAGAGCAACAATCTTCTGGCGCAATAAGAGAAATGCTGAAAACATGGAAAACTGTTTCATGGTACATTGAGAAGCATCATCCTAATAAGGAGGTGGCTATGCCTGCTGCAAATTTATTCAATGATAACGCTGTGTCACATTTTCACCAAATTTTAAAGAGTCGGCTAAAACAAATATCTCTAGACAGCTTTCTAGTAAAAAAGAATGAATTATTTGTCATAAATTAATAAATAATGAGCTAGTTTCGATTTTTAAAAATGTTTTTATCCGGGTTGTTACGATCTTTAACAATTTAAAATCATGTAATTTTATTTGAATAAACGTTAAAAAATAAAATATTTGGCTTGGAACGCATTATGGTGTTTTACATTGATTTATATGGGAAAATTAGTTTGGCTTGACGAGTGTTTCACATAACGAGCGAGATTCTGGAACGAATTATGCTTGTTATGAGAGGTTCCACTGTAGTTTATTTATCAATGTTAACCCCCAAGTGAAAATGTATGAATTTTTACAAAATCAGATCTATATATTTTTACACTGCGGCGCTAACGTAGCCCGGAACCTCCAGAGTGGATGAAATGACTCATTTGCTTAAAGAAATGTAGTCTTTCTAATGTTGTGCTACTTCCGATTGATCCACTACTACTTTTATTCAATAGCTTATTCTTGTTCTATATAAGGGCAGGCATGGAGGGAACATGCAAATAAGTCACAAACTGTGTTTTTTAACTATAATTATTCAATATTTGAGTGCAAATTAAATGCCACGTATCCTATTCATCAAATAAGTCTAAATCGCCGTTAAGAGGTTTGTTTCACCACAAAAGACTGTTCACTATCACATAATAAGCTTTGAATTTAATAAAGGGGAAACAAAAACACAAGTCAGACTAATGTTATCAGGGTCTGGTCTGTGTAGGTTCTCCTCACCGACGTCAGAATTACATAGACATGCCCAAAGAAAAATCTACCCGTACCATTTTGACATGGAGGCAAAGGTCATGCGACATCCATTTTAGCACCGGGTCGCATATTCTCTTAATAAACTCCGCTATCATTCGTACGCTGACTGCCGTCTAATGATTATCGGAAGATTTTACGCAATAACACATTATTATGCATTAAAATGGTGTCAAAATAGAAGTGATGGTGATAATAATCACATATCGCATTACATTCCATAGGAAATCGTTATTTTACTTAATTTTAAGCTTATTCACTTAACAGTTTTGTGAAATAATCTTGTCAAACCGAAATGAAGACGGCGCGAAAGAGTTCATGTCATCGTTTCCTGCAGTAAGTAATGAATAAACATTTCTGAAGGGGTCAAACTAAATACTCTGTTTAAAACAAAATATTCTGATTATGTAAACAAACCGAACTTTTTTATCCATTGCCGTTTTACTTAAACTGGCGGTTTGGGTTAGTTTTGAATGTTGCCACGGCAGTCACGGGATGGATATTGGCGATAAATTCCACACAATTGTAAAAAGTACGAGTACAGATTTGCTTTTCGAAGAGTAAATACTAATACTTTGCAGTGCAATGCGAGTTGTCTGCATAATGTTGGGATTTATTTATTGGCAAATCGTTGAAAAGGACATGCCTCCAGGCTCACCCCCCATCCTGCTAAATTTGGATTCTTCCCATCACCTGCTAAAGCACCTCTGTTGATTCTCTTCTCTGCGGTTCCCCTCATCCATAGAATTATTATATACAGCGGGGTTGTGTTGGGGTTAGATAAACCGTTATTATTAATGGTTCGCGTGATGTTTAGTTTGAGAACACCACAGAGCAGATAATTAATTACCAGAGAAGCCCTAACACGCAAGGGGAAGAAACCAAAATAAGAGGGGTGAGGTTAGGCGGGTCACTGTCGGATTTGCGAATAAATGCATCCTGACAGTCTCCCAGCAAACTAGCATTGCACTGCAAATAATTAGTATTTACTCTTCGAAAAGCAAATCTGCTAATGATCAACTCGACCTTTTTACAATTGCGCAGAATTTAAGGCAAAATCTCATTTTTTCCCGAAGCTGTGGAACAGATTCCAAACTAACCCAAAAAGCCAATAAGTAAAACAGTAAATAAGAAAAAGGGTCCGCTTGTTTACAAAAACCGAATATTTAGTTTGGAATCTGTTCCACAGCAATGGGAAAAAATATATGATGGTTTTGATTATTCTCTTTGCCACTTCTATCTTTACAACGTTTGAACGCGCAGGAAACCATAATTATTGTTTTATTCCTTAAAATCTTCGAATCATCGCTCGCCGCCAGTCAATGAACGAGTGATGACGTCATGTATTCGAGAAAAGCGTGAACCCACCTGGTGCCAAATTTAGATTATCACGTGGTTGCCTCCAGCCATCAACATGGTAGGCAAATTTGGATATTATGGCACGTCTATTCATTCAGACGTCAGTGGGGAGCACATTCAGTGTGGATTCATTTTTAAAGCATTCCGAGTTATTTTTTCCCTTTAGTATATATACATTCACAAACTCTTTTTCCTTGAATAGTAGGACTCTGTAAACTGAAACTGACAATACCAGGGGTGTTAGTTGAAGTTTGCCGGTTTTTTCAATAAAGAAAAAGCTTAATTCCCAAGGGAATCTCAAATTTTTTTTATTCAAAGTATTGACCATCGGATTCTATACATTTTGCCCATCTTTGAGGCAAATCATGGATACCATTCCAAAAAAAAAAATTCTTTTGATTTACTTGGAACGAAACTCGACATATTCACTGAGGTAACCAACTATGACACTATTATTTTGGCAGAATGTAACTTGTGTATTTTTGAAGGTTAATGTTCATGGAAAAATATGACATAGATGCCAAATCATAGAAATGTATACATATCTCTAGCGACATCTATGAGTAAAACCGGCAAACTTCAACTAACACCCCTGGTATTGAGGCTAGCTGTAGGTCACCTACAAGAGTTTAAGGAATGGCACTATTGGAAATACTGAGGCCAAAGAATGGTCTCAGACTGAAGCAAATCATTCCTTCCATTACGCAAGGCTGCTGGAAAATAAGCTGGGGTGAGTAGATTTTAATACGCATTATAACGGTCATTTTTATTTTGACTCTCAGTATGTGTCAGAGAATTTTGATGAAATAAGAGGTTGTGGTATCTAAAGCAATGAAAAGGAAAATAAATCCCAATAATGCATCACATATCACAGTTAAGCATTTTTAACTCAGTTTTCATCACTGTTACATTATGAACGAAACAATTACAGAAAAGTTAAACTAAATACTTTTACAAAATAAAATGTTTTTTGCAAAATTCAAACTTTATTATGGAGGTTCAAGTTTTTCTTAGTTAGGAATTTTTATTTGGTAGAGTCTATAACAAAAAACAAAATGAAATAATTCACAGGTAAGTGTAAAAAAGTAATCCCGGTTTTGTAGGAGAATACATGTTTTTTTTAAAATTATATCATATTGTAAAATTTTTATGTACAGTGCCAGGGAACATTTCTCCCTCTTCCCGAGTCAACTGTGGTTAGAGGTGCATAAATGTGGGGATAATCTTCTCTACCCAGTGAGCGGACTGCCTATTGCTACTGTAGGGCTTTTATTTCAAAGAATTGTAAAGTGTGTTTTGTGTGCTAGCGGCACTTTCATGTTCACTCCTTCCTATCCTCTAAAAGACCCTCCACACAGCATCCCCAAATATGATATAGGCCTCGAGGTAAATTATTTCCCTCAGGGTTTCCTGTATGGAATTACTGTAAAAAAAAAAAAACTTGCTTACGGCAATCTTATATTTAAGCCCGCTCACTAAGGCGACGGAGGGTATAAGATGGAATTTGGGCGGAGATGGAGGGGGATGGTTTTTTTATATCAATTATTGCTGCGGGAACATTAACGAAAGTGAACGATTGTGTTGTTTCTCACCAATGCCGAAGGCACTCCCCACCGCCGATTGCATGCAGCCCTCCCCCCCGGAGGAGCCGCCCACGCCTCGGGTCGTATCGTAGGCGTTGTTGGTCCTTCCGTGGACGTGATTGTGACTTTCCCACCTGAAATAATTTCACCGTTGTTTTAACACAACTCGCAGATACATGTGCATAATTATAATATTGAAAATGACAATATTTGAAGCTTAGAGGTAAGAAATGAGTGAATCATAATTTAATCAACCTTGGCCCATTTTCAAATTCCAATAATTTATTTTTTGACAAGAATAAAATCGCAACACCACTGTCATTGATTTAATGTGTTTGCATGATTCATTATATTCTTTATTTTTGTATATTTGCAACATTATTTCTATGCTTTAGTTATTTGATACACGATTAACCAACGAATTTTTAAAAATTATCTCATAATTAAAATCTGTTTACCGAAAATAAATAATTTTCAGATACAACATCGTGCCTTGCGCTAAAATACCCAATTCATTAATACTGAAATTAAAAATGTTGGTGTAAAAGTGTATGCGTATTGCATTTGTTAGTATTTTCAAAAGATTACTTCTCAGTGCATGGTGTATACTTAGTCTTCGGCACGAATATTTTTAGAAATTTAGATGCGCAGTAGTTTTAACAATTTGTACTAAGATAGTAATTTAGTTAGTAATATTTTTCGATTGCTAATTCATTAAAATGAACTTTGAACATTTTTGGAGTCTCGAAATGAGTATCTCGATTATTTTTAATCATAACTTGACTCTGCGCAGAAACGGGTGGTCCGTTTGTTAGGTTCGCCTATCTTAACAAACGGATTGCACTCTTTGGAGCACACACGTCAGGTGGGAATGCTGTCCTTGGTCTACCGGTGTTTTAATGGAAGATGCTCTGAGGAACTAGCGTCATTGATCCCTTCGGCACTGGTGCATAGTCTGGAAACATGCCAAACGCGCGCCCAACATTTGCACACGGTTGACATTTGTCACATGAGAACGGGTCGCTTCTACGACACATTCTTGTGTTCGACAGTTCGGCTGTGGAATGATCTACCGACCTCTGTGTTTCCTCCATCCTACAATATGGGTCTCTTCAAGACCCAAGTTCACTCCTTCCTATCCTCTAAAATACCCTTCACACAGCATCCCCAAAGATGAAGGCCCCGAGGGAAATTATTTCCTTCAGGGCCTCCTGTGTGGAGTTACTGTAAAAAAATCATTAGTACTTAGTGATGGGATGGATGGCAGGAGACCGAGACAGAGTGAGCTTGACAGTCAGGAGTTCCTTACCACATGCAGAGCTCGGAGATGTTGGTCAGGCCGATGGGGATGGCCCCGGCTTTCCTCACACAAGCCACGCTGTGAGCATCCTTGGTTGCCACCACATCCTTGCGTATGTAGAGCCCTGAAGTGTGATGCAATCCTGGAAAATAAATGTACATTTTTTATACTAATATACAATAGATTTAGCCAAAATATTCTACTCCAAATTAGAATCCAACTCCAATACCTCCATCTCCAACCTCGGCCGCTGAACCCTCAGCACAGACCCCCTCCGTCTCCGGCCTAATTCCATCTTATACCCTCCATTACATTAGTGAGCGGGCTTAAATGTAAGATTGCTACCAGCAGGTGCCACTAGCACATAAAACACACTGCTGCACGCTCACTGGGTAGAGAAGATTATCTCCACATTTATGCACCTCTAACCACAGTTGACACAGGAAGAGGGACTAATGTTCCCTGGCACTGTACACAAAAGTTTTACAATACGATATATAGATATATACAGGTGTATCAGGATCTGGAGTCCAATTCCGGTTCTTTTTAAGGATAAGACATTGTCCTTATGCTTAGACTTAAAGACTTTTTGCTTAACTGCTGTTCCGGTTCTCTCGGATGACAGTTGTCATTCAACGAATGATATTCTTTTAAAATATCGATTTTTGTGTAGTTTTAACAAAATAATAACTCAAAAAAGAAAGAAATACTATAAACATTATTAGTGAGTTATGTGTCGCATATTAATGCTATTAACTGAACAAAATTAACGAAATTGCGATGTTCGTAAAGTACCTATGCCAAAAGCCCGAAATGTCAGATAAGAGTGATTTAAATTCTAAAAATTATAAGAAACTACACGTGTAAAGTAAGCAATAATAAACTGCATGTGTTTATATTATGATAATAAAACAACAAACTCCTTTACACACGTATTGTCAACAAAATGTCTTTAACCCTAAGGATAAGGAAATGTATTATCCTCAAAGAACCAGAATCGGGCCCCAGGATGCACCCGACAGACTTAACCAGTGATTCCTGAGGTTATTCCGAGTAACTAACTAACTAACTAACTAACTAACTAACCATCACGCCGTTTCTCCGCAGGGGTAGGCAGAGAGGACGGACCGCCAAACAACTCGATCTTGGCATACACTTCTTGCTTCATTCACATTCATACAACGCCTCAAACATTCTCTTCTGTTATTCCGACTTCTGACATGGCCCGACTCGAGTATTTGATTCACTTGATCGTGCCATGTCTTCCTCGGGCGTCCCCGGCTTCTTCTTCCATTCACATTCGCGTCATATATTCTACTTACACTCCTCTCTTCGTTCATTCGCTCTACATGCCCAAACCATCTAAGCGTCCCTTTCTTAATCTTGCTCACTACGCTTACATCAGCCTTGCATTCTTTACGAATCTCAACATTTTTCACTCGATCATACATGGTTTTACCACACATTCGTCTCAGAGATCTCATTTCTACAGCATTCAGTCTACTTTCATCTTTCCTCTGCCAGTTCCATGCCTCGCTGCCATACATCAAGGTTGGTATCAGCACTCCAGGACTATAAATAACGATTTCGTTACCTTATGTATTCGTTTTCTTTGGTTTATACTTTTACAGGTATGTGTATTCACAGCAACAGCAGATTATTATTCTAGAAAATGGCTAAAATTGAAAACGTCAAGTGTAATGGCGTGAAGACCGCGAGCACACCCAAAAATCTTCAATTTAAAAAAAATATTTTATGCTATTTTGCGTCCTTCAGACATCGCGTGTCTGGCCAGTGACCCGGGTGCCCCACTTATTATCACTCTAAAAAATACACGAATGCTGCAATTGATAGAATTAAAAGAAAAAATATATTTGTGTGGTCAAATTATAAAGTTCTGCTACACCGAAACTCAACGCCCTAAACCACATTAATTATTTCAATAATAATAATTATTATTATATTGAAATACCGGCCCTGAGAGGATTAACGCGCGCAACACGGTATCACTTCTATATACATACACACTGCAAAGCAATCTGAAATGTTGGCTAAATTGGAGGAAGCGCAATACGGTATATCATCCCAAAAACTATTAAAAAAAGTGTTTTGAGAGTTTTTGATGAATCACGTCATGTTCCCATTTGGGTGGATAAATTTACTATTGGCGGAGGCAGCATTGCCATCGTAACGGATTTTCCGTCATTTCTAGCGGATTGGAGTGCCCTCAAAATGGGGGAATTTTGTGTCTAACGGGATTTACAAGATAACGGATTTTCTGACGGATTCGAAAAAAAATATTTATTGAAGACACAAGGTAATTCCCGGAATTACTGAAATAACGGGAAGTCTTTAGTTGCATTATTTTATTGCACTGGCAATTTCTTCGGGAAAATATTTATTTACCCTAAGGCACCTCTGACGGTCCGGTGAGGAACGAACATTTCACTCGTTACTGCAGACACTGCACAGAAAAGTCAAGTTTGCTAAAGTAAGGTAACGGTTTGCAACGCAGTCCATTGTGGGACCTTTCTGCGCAGTGTCTCCAGCAGCGAGTGAAATGTTCATTCCTCACCGGACCGTCCGAGAGCAGCCTGATACAGGTATTTACTTGCAAGGATTCCCCTATCCCGAGTTCCCTAATCCTAGGGAACCCTAGGGGATATTATTTTATTTATTTATCATCTATGTATTTGTGGTCGTATGTCCCGGTCAAAAATAATTATTGTACCAGTTTATACTGATTGAAATATGTCACATGAAGAAACGTAACCAAGACCAACCATCTACGTTTACATTGCAATTTGATGACCAGTGATGTCATTCCGCAAAAAAATAAATTTTGTAGATTGGTGACAAAAATCGGTAAGGTAATTCAGTAAATTTGAAATTTTTTATATTATATTTATATAATATAAACCCCCCCCCCTTCCTCGGTCGTCGATAGCTGTTACACCTTTTGTTCGTGGTTCTAATGCTCAAAATCAGCGGAAAATCTGACGGAAATCTAAGTCAGTTTTGATGGGAATCTGACGGAATTACATACATTCTAGCGGAAATGTCGATTCCGAGATGGCAACGCTGGGCGGAGGATGTGTCAGTGTCAACGTCTCCTTCTGGAGGCTAGCTAGTAGCTATGTGGCTGTTTCTGTAGTTTTCATCACACAATCGGTTCCTTCTCCACTATTTAACACAATGGTTGAATAAAACATTGCTATGTCTGAAAATTCTCTGAAAAATGAATATGGAGAAGTATTTTGGAGAAGACACCTTATACCCGTATTTTGTTCGTCGGTATTGCGTAGGTACATAACATATGTATTTTTATTGCTTATTGTTTGTGGTGCAATCCCACGAGTTCCATATAATATATCATGTTATCACCATAATCATCTGCGATACACGAACTGACGCAATGGTACATCCGTGTCGGTATTTTTTTGGTCAAGGTCGAGTTCGCGTAGTAACAAGGCGACCAAATAAAATATTTATTCAATATTTCATCTATTATCGGATAACAAATAAAGATGAATTAGATAACATGATCGTATCACACACTATTAACATTTTATGATGGTCTCTACATGTAAATAAATCTCCCGGACCTGATAACATTACTGCCATCTTTCTATTGAAATGTATTTTTAATTTATCTTTTCGGTCTATTGGGAAACTAGTTCTTTAACTCCAATATTCTAAAAGGGGGATCACTCAGATGTCCCTAATTACAGACCTATATATATATTCAATCTACAATACCTAAACTTTTCGAATCATTGTCCCATCTAAATTCACCCCTGAAGTTAATAAAGTCAGGATACAAATAAGATACGTGATATTTCTCTCCTTTACCCCCGATATTAAGAAATTACAATACTATACACTGCTCTAACAATGAAATAGACATTTTTAATGACACGATTAATCAATTAAAAATATATATTTACCATTAATATCAAGCTGTACGAAACAGTGTACCATCAGTACAGGTGACAATAAGGAGTTAGTTTATACACCTACTTTATAACATGTTTTCGACCTTTCACTTCATTTTCATTCTTCATTTTTGCGAGATATTGTTGTTTATCGTACTTAATGATTATTATTGCTATGTAAACATTCATGTATATAAGTTTTGGGCATATTGCCTGTTTTACGTACTAAAATAAAATAAAATAAAGTCATTACCTCATACCAACGTGGCTTTGTAAAAGGTAGATTTACTCTCACTAACTTAATTATCTATGGACAAAAGATTGTTGATTGTTTTAATGAAATATTGCAAATTGGTGCAATCTATCCTGACTATAGTAAGGCATTTGATTAAGTTTTACATATAATACTTACAAGGAAACTATAAGCAATGGATTGGGTGATAACATCTTGAGCTGGCAAGGTGGCAACGGTGGTAATATCTGTCAAGCTATCTAAATTCGAGAAAAATAATAGTAAAAATAGAAAATTACCAGTCTGATCTATTTCTGGCATGCCAGATGAGACCCGTGAGGAAGTACCTCAGGGGTCTCATTTAGGACCAATACGTTTTTTGCTCTTTATTAATGATATTTTTTACTTAATCATTGAAGAAAATAATATTAACATAACCCAAATGAAAGATGAAACCGGACTAAAGGACAGGAACTACAAATATTTCAGTCGCATCTGGGACTCGAACCCAGGTCCTCTGCCTATCCGGGGCAACGCTCAACCGACTTAGCTAATGAGACAAGTTCAATTTGTGTCATCTTCATCGATATCATATCTCAAATTCAAGATTTGTGAATATTATCTTCCATTTTTAATCTCATATTATTGGCAGCTATTTTTTTATGATGTTTACAAAGTTCTACCCGAACTCAATTGCAAACTTAAACAGTGTCTCGGATTTACATCCGACTTTTTATTTATATGAGACATCTAATGACTTTTTATAAATGCGACTGAAATATTTTTAGTTTCTGTCCTTTAGTCCGGTTTCATCTTTCATTGGGTCATGTTAATATTATTTTCTTCAATGATTAAATATTACGATGAGGTTTTTAAATCTCAATAAAAATAATTAATAATTAAAAATTGATATTTTTTACGGTGTTCACTTTTAACCATTCGCTGATGATCTCAAAATATTCAAAATTATGTTGAATCTGCACGACTGTCATGTCCTGCAAAATAATCTTGTAAAGTTATATGAATGACAGGAATATAATAAAGGAATTTAAAAAATGCGTATTGTTTCAATATAATGGAAAAATCCTTGAAAATATCCTAAGTTAGAGTTCTAGGTGTAATTTTTCACAATAAGATTAACTTTGTTCCTTACATTGTTAAAATCACAAACAAAACTATGAAGATGTTAGGAACAACTAGTGAATTCAAATAAATATTTCTTTAAAAATTTTCTTTACCACACTGCACTGGTTTCAAGTCACTATAAAATCCATATATGATAGATAACATTGAGAGAGCACGACACGCATTTCCGAGATTCATCAACTTTACATTAGGTATACCCCCAGAACAGATTAACTATGATTATATTTTAAATTTCCTTCAACAAAAAATTATCCGATAGAAGAATTATTAGCGACTTTGATCCTGAAGGACTTTGAATTTTGACCCCGAAGGACAAATTTTTCGGCAAAGGCCAATTCGTATTTTTTCAAGTGGACTAAATTTGCTACAATTTGAAATCAAAACGGTCTCTGTAGACCAAATAGTGTCCGAGACACAGCTGTTAAAAATTTCGTAAATTTTTAATATTTTGTAATTTTCTGTTTTTTTTTTTAGAATTAAGGCAATTTTGACCCCGAAATTAGTCTACTTAAAAGTCAATAGCTTTTTCAAAAAATCAGTCCTTCGGGGTAAAAAATTGATAAAAATATGAAAAATTAACGAAATTTCGAACAGCTGTATCATGGAAACTATTAAATCTGCAGACATTATTAATTTAAATTTAAAGAATATCAGACATTATAATTTTAAAACAGATGAGGCAAAGATGACAATATAGCCTCGATAATATAATTACTAAAAAAATAATCTACAGAGACCGTTTTGGTTTCAAATTGTAGAAAATTCAGTTTACCGTCAAAAATACACAATGGCCTTTGCCGAAGAATTAATTATTCGGGGTCAAAATTGACGAAAACTGAACACAGGTCGAAAATTTCGCTGATTTTATATGCAAAGACCCGGAGGTCTGACGAGGTCGAAAATCGGATTCATAAATAAGGTATCCTTCACATTATAAAAATTATAACTATCCCATTTGATGTAAGAAGGTAGGATGTTTAAAAGTACTGGACTAGGTCATTTCGACGTAATTTTACTTTGATAATAAGGAACTACAGTCCGATCATCAGTTCAAACTTAAATACTCGTATATTTAGCCTTTTTCTAAAGTTAGTTTTCATGGTTAAAATAATTTTCAAAGTTTCAATTTTTTAAAGCCCGCCATAACGCTCGAAATGTATGGCCGGTCGGTTTTGAGGTTAGAATTTAACGGAGGACTGAACGCGGTTGGCGCTAACAAAAAGTTGTCCAAAGACGAGAAGCTGGCAGTCCACAATAAAGTGCTGATACCATCTCTGATGTATGGCAGTGAGGCATGGAATTGGCAGAGGAAGGATGAAAGTAAACTGAATGCCGTAGAAATGAGATCTCTGAGACGAATGTGTGGTAAAACCATGCATGATCGTGTGAAAAATATTGAGATTCGTAAAGAATGCAAGGTTGATGTAAGCGTCATGAGTAAGATTAAGAAAGGGACGCTTAAATGGTTCGGGCATGTAGAGCGAATGAACGAAGAAAAGAGTGTAAGAAGAATGTATGACGGAATGTAGGGAAGAATGTACGGACGCCCGAGGAAAACATGGCACGATCAAGTGAATCAAAAACCTGAGTCGGGCCATGTCAGAAGTCGGAATAACAGAAGAGAATGTATGAGGCGTTGTATGAATGTGAATGAAGCAAGAAGTGTATGCCAGGATCGAGTTGTTTGGCGGTCCGTCCTCTCTGTCTACCCCTGCGGGGAAACGGCGTGATGGCTAGTTAGTTAGTTAGTTGAGGTTAGAATGTCAAATGTCAAAACAGGGATGAGTTTTACTGTACATAATTTTAAACCCAATAAACATAATGTAAACCATAACTAAACACAAGTAATAAAATTATCTACCTTTTTAGAAACTTTAACTCAAAGAATAAAAATAGTATTGAGCATTAAAATTATCATAACATCCATATTGTTAATTGGTTTACTCATGAATACTCTAATTTCTTTCATGAATACTCTAATTTCTTTCATTAATAATAGTTGTTTATATTGAACAACAATTATAGAGGTTAAAGTCACCCAAATTAAGTTAAAATTTCGCCAAAACTAAAAAAAAAAAATTTAAAATACAAAACAAAATCGAAAAATACAAATGTCCATACTAATCCAAAAATAGAATGTGCACATGCCGTCAAATGTTCAAAATGCAATGGTACCAACATAACACGGTGTTTTGATTTTTTATTCACTTTTAAATAACGATTTATAAATTCTACGTATAATTGTATATAAAAAAGTTATATATTCAGAATCGGCGTTTGTTGATCTATACGAATGTATATTTTTATAGCCATAATATTTTTCATTGGAGCTCCTTATTGTGTTATTTTCATGTTTTTGCGTTTTAGTGGGCTTTGAAAATTTAAGTATGAAAAAAAAGGTATTTAAGTTACAACGTCAAAATTGATTAAAAAAATGGACTTGGGCTCCTTATTGGCCCTTCGCCTAAAAAGGTTGTGCATCACTGCTGTAAATGATTGATATTCGCTTTGTTAACTTCCTAGCTATTGTCTAGTTAGGTGGAACACAACCTACGTTGTTTATAAACCCAACCAATTGACAATTATGCTTTTCAGAGCAATGAAAATGTATAAAAATAAGAATGATAACGACAATTAAACACAAACCACTAATCGTATATCATGGCTATGCGTTATGTCACTCGGTATTTAATTACTTAGAACAGGCAATATGTCTAGCTATTCTAGATCCAATGATAGAACGACCTGTGGGTGCGCATGTAATGCAACTTCAACTTACATGTACCTCAATTGATGATAAATTACTGTTTTGCAAATACAAATGTTGCTAATGTAAATGTCAATGTAAATATATAAAACGAAATAAAATAAACTCGATTTCCATTGTATAACAATACAATAAAAATAGTTTTTTTCCCATCAGGTTGGTTTAGAGCGGGAGTCACGGTACCGGCTCCGGGGGGGGGGGTGTGATTTTTTTCATACTTGGAACATGATAAATAACAGACCCACACGTGTTATTTGTACTCTTCGGAGCATACATTGAGATTTTTTTTCTATCAAGAGGATTTCATATAATAACCCTTTCAACTAGACATCAGAATAGATATTATTTAAAAAAATATATATATATTTTTTAAGTGCATTAAGTATTCAAGGGAAGTTTGTAATATGTACATAGAAATTGTAAAAAAAAACTGTAAAAAAAAAGTCTCAACACCCTAACCTACGAACATAATATATACGCAAGGGAGGATCGTGAAACTACGTCAGCATTTATTTTAAGCTTATAATTTTTTTTTTAATTCGGAAACTTTTGGATGGAGCCAAATCAGTTGTCACTGGCGCTGAGAACCAGAGAGGCTTATACGCCTTTCGAGTAGTGTTCAGCTTTTGAAGTTTTTGGGAATTTAGTTAATCTTTTCATTTCATCAATCCATTTTGATTTCGTTGATGCAAAACAAACTTAAGCGACAAAAAAAATTGTAATTTTATAACACCTAAAGAATAAACTTTTCTTGGTTATTGATTTATTTAAGTAACAACATAATGCGCACTGAAAACCAACGTTTTTACTGACGTTAATATTTCAATAATATTTCAAACATTTCACCTCTGTTCCCATTATAGTTTAAAATGCTAGAAAACTACGTTTTTTTACAATTATTAATTTCGTTCATTTCCATGGTCCATGATCCTACCTACATGTGATTGTCGAGTAGTGAAACTCGTGTTTTGTCAACAAAACTCGTTAAATATGAAGATACAAAAAAGCGCGCGATTTCACCAACATGGCACGTACTTTATTACAGATTCCGTCTATGACATACAATTAACATGATGTTTTCTGAACTTGTCGCTGCAATAAGAACTGTTGAGTGTGCGGCACGGAGATATTTATTACAGTTGTCTATAAAACTACAAAGATAAAATTTGAGTCAAATGGAACTTAAGTCTGTCTGGTTCACAGTGCCTCAATCAACAATACACATAAGTCAGAGCTTATGCTTTCTTTGGTCGGTGCCTCAAACGTTTCTCCAGTAAAATGTTTGCAGTAAGTTCCCAGTAGAATCATGTATCAATATCAGGGGTCATCTGCATAGAATGTGGTCGGCTTTTTCCTCGACTGCTCTCAGTATAGTCGTATTACCACTTGATTATGCACCCAGCCAAATGCTTCTATAACAGGACTCAATTGAACGAAAGCAGTGAAAAGCACAAAGCCCGGTCTGGTGGCTTGCCGGTCCACACTGCACAATAGATATTTATGTATACGTAGTATGAATCTATGGTCTTGTGGGTACAGTACAACATGCTATCTCTCTCTATATATATAAAAATGAATGTTTGGATGTGCGTCCTCGATTTTCTCGAAAATTACTGGACCGGTTTCGTTGAAAATAGGACTCTTCGGTCTTATAAGTGCCGGGAAGGTTGAACCCCCCATGTTGTATTGAGGTTAGCCCATAGATATGCCACTCTGGTTAGCCACAGATTACATATTCAAAAGAAGAAGGTTTGTTTGGGTAGAATATTTTCAACATGGAAAACAAAAGAACTTTAATTCAGACATACCCCTCTACACGGTCGAGGGGTAAGGCTCTCGACTACGAATCCAAAGGTCGCGGGTTCAAATCCCGGCGCGCTCAAGTAAATTTTATTTAATTAATTTGTGTTGTTTCACAATTAATTAATTTAAAAATAATATATAGTATATTTGCGCACGTTCCAGAGTGGAAGATACTCTCAGTATCGCCCTGGTGAAAGACCACCATTCAGAATTGAACGGCTTTTAGCCGTGTTTGGTGACCAGATCTGAATAGCCAGGTATTTCCCCACCTCCCTCCTCCCCTTCTCCTTCCCCTCCCCAATACCTTCACTCTCACAACATTCCCCAATTGGGCATGCCATAGTCTCACTGGCTCCAGAAGGTTGGGAGCAGTTGGGACTCTTATGCGGTATTCACATCAAAAAAAAAATATTTTGAAAAATAAATGTTTGGAATTAAATGAAATTTCAAAAAGAATGTTTCTTTGTTTAGAGATAGTAATAATCCTCACAAGGCATTACTTTCGCTGTCAAATCAATTATGGCACCCAAACGACAAGCAAGAATTCATAACATCATAACTTCATTCCAAAAAATGAAATAAACCCGAGCAAGCGTCAGTTACTAATTAACAAATGTAATTACTACTTAGCCTAAACTAGTTAATTAATTAATTAGTCAAATTTTTTTTAAATTTTTTGCTTATTTATTAGAAACATAAACAAAATATTTACATAAAAGCATCATATATATATACAATCGGCGTGTAAATATCTGTAATAAATGTGTTTACAACATGTGCGGTGTACGCAATAAAGTTTACCCATCTCACTGAAACTCGGTGCGTGTAAAAACACCATAGTGCTATAAGGATATTGTTTGTTTGCACGATGGCCAAACAAACGAAGATGTTAAAATGTTGAAGGCAAAATAATGTCACAAAAAAAAATTTACTTGCTTTAAATTTTGTTTTAATTTTTAACGAATTCGTGGAATTTTAGAAAATGTCAATGTTGTGATGTTTACTTATTTCAATGTTCAATCTTGACGTTTTTAGAATACAATTAATTAATACATTCGTATTATTCAGGTGTATGTCTGTCCGGAACGAATCAAAATTTCTTGTACATCTGGGTCTAGCGTATAGTGTGATCTTACTCACTAAGTTATTATCAACTAGATTATTAACACTTTTATAAAACATAGTCAAATCAATTAATATTCTTCTTTTTTTTTTATATGTCTACCGCACAAGAGTCCCTAACTGCTCCCAACCGGTCTGGAGCCAGTGAGACTATGGCATTCCCAATTGGGGAACGTTGTGAGGCTGAAGGGATTGGGGAGGGGAAGGAGAAGGGGAAGGTGGGGAAAATGGGAAATACCTGGCTATTCAGATCTGGTCACCAAACACGGCTATAAGCCATTTCAAGCAACGTTTCAATTCTGAATGGTGGTCTTTCACCAGGGCGATACTGAGAGTATCTTCCACTCTGGAACGTGCGCAAATATACTATATATTATTTTTTAAATGAATTAATTGTGAAACAGCACAAATTAATTAAATAAAATTACTTGCGCACGCCGGGATTTGAACCCGCGACCTTCGGATTCGTAGTCGAGAGCCTTACCCCTCGACCATGGAGGCCGTCAAATGAAGGCTTTTGTCTTTTGTGAAGGCTTTCAAATTCGAAATGGTCAAGTCTCTGCTGATAGCCTTTTAGTAGACGGTGAACTCCCGACCGATATGACAAGATAAGTAAGAATTTCTTCTTATATGTATCGTGTAATGTGAATATGTTGATCCGTATTCCAAGACGCTACGAACCAGTGAATTGTAACGCATTATGAGAATGCTAAAATAAAGCCCATCGCTCCCCTACACCGTGAAGCAGTCCGACCTGTCTGCACCACGAGTCCGTTAGTCCGATTAGACTCGGATCGATAAGATTGATGATTCGATTAAGTAATTATCTGAATGATGTTCACAATTTAGAGACATTTGTACACGGAATAAAGCTGAACTGAATTGAAGCAATGTCTCAATGCATCATCTTTTCTATCTAACTAGTACTGCGGCGCTTTGGCCTTATTACTATAACCATCTCATGGTTTGATTTACTCGACTGAATTTATGTTACATTATTTGTGCTCTTTGGGAAAAGATCTTAACTGGATTAAAAACTCTAAACAAGAAAATGAAAAGGACAAACATTTGGTTATAAAAAACTTTTTGAACTTACGGAATAAAATATATTTAATATGTTATTAAGGCTGCATCCCCGAGTTTCGTCGTCGGCTCATAAAGCTGAGTGATACGTAACTCAATATTATCAACATTACTCAATAATATTATCTTTATTTTAGTACTCAATTTTAAACGCATTTTTATAGCACATATAAATAATCTCTTTAATATTAATTATTATATTTTTTTCTAGATATATTATATTACCATACTATGTGAATACTAGCTTTATTCCCTTCTATTTTTGTATAACAACTTAATATGAACTAAACTTGTCAATTTGACTGTTCTAAAACGGGATTTGTTCCTAGTTGGGCAGTCAAAGCTTTCTTAAATGTTGATGTTAAATAACATGCGTTTCAAATAAATAAATATTATTATTATTATTATTACCAGGTACCTATTCAGAGAAAGTCCACAGTCATGTGTGGTTTTAGCAGTCGCATTTAAACGTTTCTCTTATTTTATTACTCCGGAGTGAAAACCTGGTCACTGAACCAAGTCTTCGCGATTCGCCTCACTGCGCATCGCGCTGCTGTTGAGACAAAAGGAAACTACAATATTGTAGACATTACACAATATTATTGTTCCAGAAATACGCCTACCAATCTTATTTATGTTTTATTGTACGATCCTCAATAGTTTCGTTCAGACGGTCGCAACTAACGCCGAATCAAGCAATAGTTGAACATAATGAAAATACCCGAGTATTATTATTATAGTTACAATTGATTTTATACAGTTTACCTTGCCTTTTGGTAGTCGGGAACTGCCTCGTACTGCAAGCTACTGAAAAGCATGTAGGGATACGAATACATTCACAAACTTAATGCTGCGACCACACAATCGGGCAATTACACGATCGGTCAACGTTCTAATTACGAACTCCAAACTAGTGATGTCATTTTAGCTAAAATCTATTGATCTACCGACATTTATAATATTATTGACACAATTCGTTTCGCATTAGGTACTCATAATACCGGGAATAAATAATAGGTATCTATGAAATAATAATTATCAAATACCCATCTTTTTTTTCTTGAATTTCACATTAAAATAATATATATTTTGTTATATGTTTTTGTCATTCAAAATGTTAAAAAATATGACGAATTTCAATTTGATAGTCCCCACCGCTTGTCGAAAGCTATTGTGCCTGTTTTAGCTATGTGTTTTATTTTTACGCACAGCCTGAGTCAGATTGCGGCCCAACGAAATATAACAGCTAGCCCCGATTATACATCGGATTACATGCATTTCGATATTGAGGTGATTTTTATTATGAAAAACGGTGCTATACAAATGATATTATTATTATTTGAATAATATGCATAATGCATATTTGGGCATTTATTTGTTGGTAAGTTGCATATTTGAGTCTTTTTTCGTCAATATAAGTAGTTCAGTCATGTTTTATTCTTCGCGCAGCACATCCATCGGGATCGCCTGGCGAATTCATACAGAACGACCAATGTGTTCGTGCGAGTTCGGCTAACTAGTTTGAAGGTTGTGCCAACAAGTTCATTACCGGAGCGATCTCGGACCAACTCGCCGAACTCGAGCCGACGTTGGCCCAACGCGTACGAACAATCGCCCAAACGTTCGTGTAGTTGTGGCCTAAGACTATCTGCCATCTGATTTGCTTGAATTGCATAATTTTTAATCAAATTGGAACAAAAAGTTGTGTATCATTGACAAGTGTCATAAATATTTATTTTAATGGGTTTTAATTTTAAATCATGGATAATTCGTTATTAATGCATTTTGTGGTCATCAGTTAACACTCATCAGTCACCATAGACGACACGACAATACAATGTAAGGCAGAATACTTCAAAAGTCATCAAGATAATTTTAAATACTAATTTGTTTAAAACCCCTCGAGACAAACAACATTTATAGTATCATGCTAGTAACAAAATCTGTCAGATTAGAGATATATTTTGAAATATTCCCGCTTGGTATACAATTTCAAGTTTATGAAGATAATGCTAAACTGGAAAAAACTGCTACAAAAAAAAACTCTGATTATCGGTGCAATTAAACAACATGTGAATATTTCGTCGTTTCGTAGCATTTTTTTCTACGAAAAATACAAGTTGATTAAATTTTATAAAAAAAACGTAGTTCTTCAGTATATTGGGAATTCTCCGATTGCTGATTTCCTAATCATAATTTTGAAATCGTGATAATTTGGTGTACTTTATTTTAATTTTATTTTATTTATCTATCTATTTCAAATTTTTATTGTTCTCTACTTGCTACGTTTTCTTGGACCGTGTTGTAGTAAGTAGTCCATTTCGTTTCGTGGTAAAGTCAAATAAAATAATCTATTTTGTGAACAAAATTTTTTTTTTAAATTTTATATGAATACCGCACAAGAATCCCAATTGCTCCCAATCGTCTGGAGCCGTGAGACTATGGCATTCCCAATTGGGGAATGTTGTGAGGCCGAAGGTATTGGGGAGGAGAAGGGGACGAGGGAGGTGGGGAAATACTTGGCTATTCAGATCTGGTCAGTAAACACGGCTAAAAGCCAATTCAAGCAACGTTTCAATTCGAATGGTGATCTTTCACCAGGGCAGATACTGAGAGTATCTTCCACTCTCGAACGTGCGCAAATACACTATATATTATTTTTAATTAATTAATTGTGAAACAACACGAATTAATTAAATAAAATTTACTTGCGCACGCCGGGATTTGAACCCGCGACCTTCGGATTCGTAGTCGAGAGCCCTACCCCTCGACCATGGAGGCCGTCAAAAGTTTGGGGGTGTTGTTGATGTATTTGCTGACTCCATTTATACAGTAAAGCGTCATCTATACCAGCACTCAAGTATTGTAACTTGGATAATGTAGCGTTAATGATTTGTGTTATAATATTTTGTTTTAGTTTTCTATTTTATGTTACTGATAAACGTTTAAAAAATTATGATTTAAAAATTCTATGTACGAGGTTTGTTCAAAAGAAAAGGTGAATTTTGAATTTTCGCCGGCTGTGTACATTCGATTATCGATTTTTTTTGTTATGTTGGTACACATATGTTTATCATATGTTAGCATTATCAGCCATTTTGGATTAGTGGTTTGTTTTTGACAACTGGAAAGGTTAGTCACGTTTTTGTGTGTTCTTCGATTTTTTACTTTTGAAACGCACTTAAAATGTTGACTGTGGCATTCGGCGAGTCTACTTTGTCTCAAAAAAGTGTTTATTCCAATGAAGTAGAGGTACCCACTATACGATCTCTGAAAGAATTTTAAATTAAACAACAGATGGCACCCCCGCGTCCAATTCCTAACGATTATAATTTCCAATAACTAATTAATGAAAATATGATTTCACGTAAAAACAGAAAATCAGGACAAGCCGCAATGAAATTAGAAGGAACTGGTTATATCCTGACACTTATGTGACTGTAGCAACATCACCAATCCGCCAATTATATCTATTGAATTTAATCTTTTGTAGACATGGTCAATAAAAGTTTTTTTTTTTTTAAATTTTTATTTTTACATTTCGTATATAATTTTAGCAATTGACAAAAAGGTCAGTGCTCAACTATACATTCCAGAACTCGGAATGAAGCTGGTTTTCAGCAGTACCTAAAGAAATCAGATAAAGTTACACATGTTAATTTAAAAAAAAAATACAAAATCACTAACATAAGAATCCATTTAATTATTTTTATCAATCGCGGTGTTGTGCGGCTGACTATGCAGTCAGCAACCTTTCGCTGCATAAGTTTTTGAAGCACTGCAGCGATGTCGATGTTCGAATGTTATGAGCGATATTTACGTTCGTTAGGTTGGTCTACGTTAGAAACCCTGTCCGAATAAGCTTAATGATGAAATTCCCGAGTATATTGATATATTGATAGGGCCATGGTTAGATTTATTACTTAATTATTAAAAGGTACATAATTTTATTACTTATCTTTGGTTATGGTTTACCATGAATAGAATATAAAACGATGTAAGGTAAAACTCATCCTTGTTTTGACATTTGACATTCTAACCTTAAAGCTGATCAAAACCGACCGGCTATAGATTTGGAGCACTTTGGCGGCCTTTGAAAAATTGAATCCTTGAAAATTATTTTAACTATCAAAACTAACCTTAGGAAAAATAGAAATATACGGGCATTTAAGTTTGAACGTCATTATTGATAAAAAAAATTGGACTGGAGTTCCTTATACCTGGAGTTACCATGAAAATTGAAGAAATCACACAAGAGTGAGTAACGATTCTGAATGGTGGTTTTGTCGAGTATCTACACTGTCTACGACTTAAACCCTGGATTACTTATGTATGGAATGGCTGACCTTTAACAGCGATACAGTCCTTGGTGGAGAAGGGCACCCCCAGGAGCGGCTTGTCCCTGGCTAGCTGCTCCACGGTGAGGGTTCCGCCCCTGACCAGCGCATCGGCCTCCCTGGCCTCCTGCAGAGCCTCCTTGAAGCGCTCTTCCACGAAGCAGTTCAGCATGGGATTCACATCCTTCACCCTCTGGATGTAGGCGGTGATTAGCTCTTCGCTGGAGATCTGTCAAACCAAAAACAAATTGTAAAGTTAATTATCTAAAACATATTTGACAATGGATGAAGGAATCCTTAACGGGGAGAGGGACGTCGGAGAGTTATTAGTCAAACCAAAAACAAATTGTAAAGTTAATTATCTAAAACATATTTGACAATGGATGAAGGAATCCTTAACGGGGAGAGGGACGTCGGAGAGTTATTAGTCAAACCAAAAACAAATTGTAAAGTTAATTATCTAAAACATATTTGACAATGGATGAAGGAATCCTTAACGGGGAGAGGGACGTCGGAGAGTTATTAGTCAAACCAAAAACAAATTGTAAAGTTAATTATCTAAAACATATTTGACAATGGATGGAGGAATCCTTAACGGGGAGAGGGACGTCGGAGAGTAATTAGTCAAACCAAAAACAAATTGTAAAGTTAATTATCTAAAACATATTTGACAATGGATGGAGGAATCCTTAACGGGGAGAGGGACGTCGGAGAGTTATTATTTATTAATTCAAAATAATGATAGTATTATTACGCAATACGATAAACATAATGTTTTTAAATTGAAAAATATTTATTAACCGAAATAAATCGCTTGCTAGTAAAAGATGGTATTAGGGAAATATCAATAAATTCAGAGTTTTTTCCCTTTATTTTTTCCCACAGTTTTTAACATAAATTATATATTTTTTTAACAGTAACTTCACACAGGAGGCCCTCCTATGGGAAATAATTTCATTCAAGGCCTATATCATCTTTGGGGATGCTGTGTGGAGGGTCTTTTAGAGGATAGGAAGGAGTGAACTTTGTTCTTGAAGAGACCCCATGTTGTAGGAGGAGGAAACAAAGAGGCCGGCAGATTATTCCACAGAGATGTTGAATACAAGAACGAGTCGTAGAAGCGACCCGTTCTCATGTGACAAATGTCAACAGTGTGCAAATGTTGGGCGCGCGTTTGGAGTGTTTCCCGACTGTGCACCGGTGCCGAAGGGATCAATGACGCTAGTTCCTCAGAGCATCTATCTTCCATTAAAATACCGATGGAAAAAGGAGAGCATTCTCACCTGACGTCTGTGCTCCAAATATTGCAGTCCGTTTATTAATATAGTCGAATTTATCAAACGGACCGCCCGTTTCTGTACACAGTCAAGGACTGCATGCAATTAGTTAAATGCATGATTGTCGAGATTATAATAATAGTAAGAAATGGGAACCCACATAGTGCCACGCCTGTGTGCGGGTAATATGAGTAATTTAAGTAAATAAGAATACTAGAATATTAATTATGATTATTTATTATCGAGTTCCATAGCACCATTTTTTCCGTGTTTATCTAAGGCATTCCGTTTTAATATTTTTAGATAATTAATAGCACGTCACACTTCGTGATGACAGCGTAGATAATACACTAATTAATTAACAATGCTTAATTCCTATGTCAATAATTGAATCAGGTAAAAATACATATTAATTATTTGCAATTTATTAATAGGTAGAGTGAATTTTTACATTAACCTAGCTGAACATTATTCTAGAGATATGTTTTTAAAACTAGCGACAATAATGATATTTAAAACACAGTTTACAATTCTTTGAAATAAATTAAATTATTTAATAAGTTATTTCAATAAAAATTGACATCGCGTGACATTCCCACGATAATTCGTTTAGAATGTAGTTTTTCCACGCATATTAGAAAAATGATTAAATTCTACTCGTTCACTAAAGATATAAGGTTCGCGAATGTTCGCAGTTCTGAAACTTCACCAAAGTTTGTGTATCTCTGAAATGTATTAACACATTATAATATAAATATTAACGCATTGGTTCGTGTTTGCTTTTGAATAGAATGACAATTCCACATTTATTTTATTACTGATGCTTGCTTATCTTCAATTTGACAACACATTACCAGCCAACCAATCAAATCCAATCTTTCTCTAATTTCAGTGTTTTTCTTACTCAAACTTGTGTTTTCTACCATTCAAATATAAATACCAGTATATTTCGTTTTATTTTTGATAGTTAAAATATTTTTCAAAGTTTCACTTTTTCAAAGGCCGCCAAAGCGCTCCAAATCTATGGCTTGTCGGTTTTGATCACTTTAAGGTTAGAGTGTCAACTGTCAATACAAGGATGAGCTTTACCTTACATCATTTTATATTCTATTCATCGTAAACCATAACCAAAGGTAAGTAATAAAATGATGTACCTTTTTATAAACTTTAACTCCAAGAATAATAATAGTATTGACCATTAACATTTTTCTTATACTAATCCGAAAACAGAGTACGCACGTGACGTCAGATGTTTCAAATGCAATGGTACCAACATAATACTGTTTTGATTAGCTGATTTTTTTTATTCAATTTTAAATAACGATTTATAAATTCTACCTAAATGAAAGTTGTATATTCAGAATCGGCGTTTGGTGATCTATATGAATATATATTTGTAAAGTCATTATATTTTTAACTGGTGTTCCTTATTGTTATTACCTTGTTTTTTCTTCAATAAAAAATTTTATTCGATTCCGCCAAAAAATCCGTTATCTTATAAAGTCAGTTAGACACAAAATTCTCCCGTTTTGGAGGCACTCCAATCCGCTAGAAATAACGGGAAATCCGTCAGGATGGGAACGCTGCGGGCTACTGGAGTAAGTAAACTGTTATGATTTCGGACAGGTGATAAAGGAATTTCCAGAGACACCATTTCCAGTAGCTTGTTAGGAGAAGTTATATTATTTTGTTATTATTTTTTATAAAATATTAACCGCAATCATATTTGTATGATTATTGAGTGATTAATGTCAAATCAAGAATCGTAGCACCACAATATTTTACATTACATACACATACATTTTTATGGATAACTATAGATAGCTGATGTATACCCGGCCTTGCTCGGGATAATATATATATATATATATATATATATATATAAATACATATATATTTGGAATAAACCTAAGAAGTTGTGAATTCTTGCTTATCGTTTAGGTGCCATAATTGATTTGACAGCTACTATCTCCAAACAAAGAAACATTAATTTGAATAATTTATTTCATTATAAAGATTTATTTTTAAAATACACTTAAATTAAAAAAAAAAGTTCTCAGGTAAGCACCTACTTGTGTTTCCAATTTTGGAAATATTCTACTCCAACAAACCTACTTCTTTTGAATATGTAAATGTAATCTAAGGGCTAACCTCAATACAACATGGCGGGTTCAATTATAGTAACAATTTTACATATCGGATTTCATTCAAACTACTCTCTAAACCTTCCCGGCACTAATAAAAATAATCTGTGCTATTTTCAGCGAAACCGACCGAAACCTACAGATTAGTTTTTTTTTCTTTTATCATTCCAATATCGAAAGCTGCTTACAAAGTATTATTTCTAAAGCCAATTCATTCTAAGAATTATGATTTTTAAAAGGATATCTGGATTATTGGGGTTTGCTAAAAGAAAATCAATTAATGATGTTTTGATAACAAATAACTTCAGCGAGATTAGTCCATTTTATTTAACGAATTTTCAGAAATAAGTATACCCATAATGTACAACGTCATCCTCCATTATGGTAAGGTAAAAAAATAAACAAACGCGAGACTCGTATTGTGCAAACTGCCAAGTCGGAGAAGTGAGATGTGACGTGGCTTTCAATTGGGATAACACGTAAAGAGAACGTAAAGGAAGATTGACTAGACGTGACTAAAAAGCGAATGATATTTGCATGAGTCAAGTAAGCGAAAAAATGTGGATAGTGGTGCAAATAAGCGACGCAACGATTACGATACGGAACAATCGTAACATGTATTGCTGTAGAGTTTTTTCAACAGCAGGCATGTCCCACCCAAATTACCCAATGGAAACACGAGGAAACACGCATTACATACTTGAACGAATTACCAATAATACAGAATAAAGTTATAAAAAACAATAAATAGATTAAAAAAAAGGAGGGAGACGGAATTTGTCGGATGTGGTAATTCTACATAATAATGTATTGCTTTTCTCATTTTGATTGCAAGGAAAACTTTCCATTCATTTGCGGTGCAGTTACTTCAAATGCAGTGGCACTTCTGCTCAAGAAACTTTAAACATTCTTCCAACTAATAAAATAATCGTTATCACCAAAGTAAGAACCTTTGCGTCACAAACCCCCATCTTTCGAAAATCTAGTATGTATTTTAGTTTCTTTGTACGATTATTCTCCATCGAGAGAATAAATAATGCCCGCAAACGGTTTGAACCTTCGCTTGTTAAGAATCTCAAGCAATAAATTTAAGAGAGTGTTGTGTATTTATATTTTATTCGGGACCATTTTTAGACACCACAAAGAAGTAGGCAGATAAAGAAGATTTATCCTCGGCCCGGGTCAGGGTACTTTGAGATAGCACCCTGGAACCGTAACCTACGCTCTATTCCATTTCACGCGCATTAATCATAGACCTCATAGTAATATTACACCATATTACACCGCCACAATATTTTTTCATCTACTACAAAAAATACAAAGCGAATGAAATAATACATATATTTTAAATTTCATTTATATTTTTTTAATAGTAAATAATTATCGTTTCTTTGTTTTTTTTCGTTCTTCTACATCGCAATTTCCTTTTTTTTTCTAGTACAATTTTGGAAGTATCGAAAAGAGCTTCGACAATAAATTAAAAATAATAACACACCTTACAACGCATTAATTGTTTTTGTGTTTAATTCGTAGAACTCCATTTATTATTTTTTTTAAATTTAACGTAAATCAAATTTAATAATCCTATTAAGTTCTGCAAGTATTTTTTGTATTTCTTATTGTGACAGCTGTTTCGGCGTTCAAGGCCATTTTCAAACTGCAAAAAAATATTTTTAGGATTACTTCGCTTTCGAAACATGTAGATATCTTTATATTAATAAAGTGGTGAATACCGAGTACATTATTTAATTCATTTATTAATGATGAGGCCACAAAGTGAAAACCAATCGTTTGAAGAAATTATAATTATACTATTAGTTATAAAAATAATATAAAATATATGTATTTATATACATATTTGATTTAATTAATGATTAATAAGAACGACGGCGCGGCCTGCTTCAAACAAAACGTAATTTTGGATATGAGGCCAAACTACTAACCCAAGTCTAATGATATTTATTTACATCAAAAGGTATAGCAAATATCTAGTACGGATAATTAAAAAAAAAAATTGAACTTTGAAAATTAAGGGCACCAAAGAAATCGAATTTTCGCGATTTCAGAGGCAACTTTAGAAATTATTTGGGGGGAAATGGTGATTTTATACTACGAAAATATTATGAAATATAAAATTTTAAAAAAATGTTAAAATAAGCATTAGGATGGACTTAAATTTAGATTAAAAAGGACAAATTTACGTTGGAACACAAACTTGCCACACACAATTTAAAATACCGACCAGAAAATGTTTTATTTTTTATTTAATGTAATCACTTTTGCATAGCAAATATGAGAATGAAAAAAAAACCATAAACCCGTAAATAATTGTCAAAGTTGCATTTAGTATTATAAAAACTGATTACTTTAATGGCCTATATCTCATAATTTAAAACAAAAATAAATAAAATACTACAGATCCGTACTAGATATACGTTTAAATTTCAAGTTAAAAAATGATAATTTAGTTTAAGTGGGTATTTTAGCCTCAAATCCAAAATGAAGTTTTGTATGAAACAGGGCGCGCAGCCGTTTCTCTTAATATAAGACAATATTAAATCAATATTTATGTACGTACATCGTTTCAGAACTAAATATATCTTTCACCTCTATATATGTATTGGGAAGTTAATTATTAATTGTTTTTGTGTTTAATTCGTAGAACTCCTTAACTTAACTTAATTTTTTAAACAATTTAATGTAAATCAAATTTAATAATGTTATTATTAAGTTCTGCAAGTATTTTTAGTTGTTATTATTGTGACAGCTGTTTCGGCGTTTAAGGCCATTTTCAAACTGTGGTTAATCGACATATCGACGACTTATTTATATGATTTAATTTACCCCCACTCCTTTAAAAATTTGGATGGATGGGTAATGATTTATGATCATAAATCTTTTGAAAAAGAAATCTTTTGTAGTACCTAACATTCAAAATACCTATCCTTTTTTTCAAAATTTTTATTTTATGGCTTTCACCCATTAAGGGCGATATTGGCCATGTTTAATCAGTTAGGTTTTAATAGTACAGATTGTTCTTAAAATTAGTTACTTTTAAACAGGATATAATATTTGGGCAAATAAAACTGAGGCAGATAAGTTACAATGTAAATTTATGTGTTTTTAATCCCCAATGACTTTGATGCCATTTTTATAAATATATTTTGCTAATAAATTGTTAATTTGGGGGGAGTTGAAACTTAGAAGGCAGGGAATACTGGTAGGGAGTTTAATTTTAAGTTTTGCCAATTCATGCATAAAGTTTGGAAATTGGTCGTTGATAGGACACTCAAAGAAATTATGGTCCAGAGTATCCTCCATAAGGCGAGCTGATTACGTGGAATCTACAGTTGACATTATTATTTTTTAGAATTCTATATATTCCTGATGAAGAAAGCATCGTTTTCGAAACATGTGTATATAAAAGTGGCGAATACAAAATAATTTTTAATTCATTTATTAAAAATGACGCCACAAAGTGAATACCAATCTTTTGAAGAAATTATAATAATACCTACACTCAATAATATAGCAAACATCGCGCTTCGAATTTAATCATACGAGTATACCGTGATGACCATGTCAAGGTACTGGCACTGCGGCGTGTCCTCTTTAACGTGCATCTCAGTTTATAGACCGAGGAGATATACTGTTGTATTGAAGGTTGGCTATAATTATTACTGTCGCAATGTTACACGTATAAAGTTATGGTAATACGAAGAACGAGACAACCACTCATTCGCTTATATACTTCCATAATAAATTCTCCAATTCCCCGTATTTGTGTGCGATATAACGCACAATTTTACAATACCCTTTCAAAATATCGAACCGAAGCAATACGTACGACCATAAATTGGTGAACGAGTATAAAATTCATCTCCTGTCCCGATCATATCTTCCTTTTCCTTCTTATTTAGTTTTTTCTTTATCTTGTTAGCTTTATAAATAAAACATCTGTATTTAACCACTGTTAGTACAAGAAACTTTGTTGGCTTACCTTTTGTTGAACATCCTTTGTATATATATTTGTATTAAAAGCTGTTTGTTTCTTACAAATAAATAAATAAGTCATGCTGTCTCTTTCATACACTTGGACATACGTTCACCGCATATACTTACTATTATTGAATGTTCCAATAAAAGAAAAAGATTAATATTGATTACCTTTTTACGCTTGACGTTTTTCCCCTGTGATTTCTTTGATTAGATTCGGAATACCTCTCTACTGGAAGTCCTCTGGTCGACATTTTATTACAAACATAAATTTCTTATCCATAATCGCGGTTTCTTTGGACACAATAAGTAGACTGTGATTTAATACTTTACCATAAATAAAAGAATTATGCCTCGTTCAATATTTTCCGAGTCTTCAGCCACACGTGTATATATTTTATATTTGTCGTGTATGGACCAATGTATTTTCGAATAGTTTTCCCTGCAACATACATTTCTGGGATGCTGAACGTGTTTCGTGAAAGTTTTAACGTGTTAATTATTATTGTATTTCCTCGGGGCTTCTAACTTTGTTTATTGTATTAGAACTAGGCGGAAAGCCTCTCAATGTTGACGGGAAAAATAAGATTTTTTTTCACGTAACAAAATCACACAGAAAAGAAATTGGAAGGTCTTGTCTTGATGGTGTGTTTTCGCTGATATGCATTTGTCTTATACAGGCCACGAGTAAAATTAATAACAATAGTTTTTTGTATTTCTTGGCCATTAACTATGTAACAATTTCTAGGCATTTTGTTTGAAGAGTTTTAATCACTATGTACTTTTGTTCCTTAATTTTATTACTGCTCTACCGATTTCGACACATCCGTGTCATTCCCTAGCGTTCTTAAAAATAACTTAAATTAAACAAGTACAGAAATAATTACACATTTTTAGGTGAGGAGGAGTCAAAATAACTAGGAAACATGGTTAACAAAGGTGATTTACAGGGTGCTATTATTTTATTTACTAAATTAAATTAATAATAATTTATTTTTTTATTATTTCTAATGGTACCCACTACCCTCACCTAATAATTAGTTGTGTACTTGTTTGATTAATTTAAGTTAGTTTTAAGAACGCTAGTGAATGACACGGAAGTGTCGAAACCGGTAGCGCAGTAATAAAATTAAGCAACAAAAGTACAAACTGATTAAGACTCTTCAAACAAAATAATAATAATAGACCTACTTGTGATATTTCACCTAGAGTGCGCTTTGCTCCTAAGGTCCTATAAACACTAAGTACGTTCGATAATATTCCATGCATGTATACCCTCTTACTTGAAATTACTTCCGCATAGGTATATGTGTGAAGCTTTGTTATCAATGTCTTAAAGTAATCATACTAATCTGACCACACAAGAAATCATAGATAATGTCAGCAAGGTAAAATAATACATATGCAATGAAAACAGATTGAAGGTCTTAAAGCAAACACTGTTCTTAGGTTAGTACCTACTTTATAACATATAGCTGATGTGTACCCGGCCTTGCTCGGGAGTTTTTTTTTTTTTAAATAAAGTTATGAAGTTGTTAATTCTTGCCATAATTTATTTGACAGCGAAAATAACGCCTTGCGACGACTATTATTATTTTCTCTAAACAAAGAAACATTCATTCGAAATTTTCATTTCATTTTTCGAAGTAGGTACTTCCCTACTCGTATTTTCCATTTTGAAAATATTCTACCCAAACAAACCTTCGTCTTTTGAATATGTAATCTGTGGCTAACCAGAGTGGTATATCTATGGGCTAACATAAATAAAACATGGCGGGTTAAATGTTTTTCATACTAATTTTAAAACGTTATGGTAACAGTTTTACACATTGGATTTTATTCAAACTACTCGTTAAACCTTCCCGTCACTAATAAGAAAAAAACTGTGTTATATATTTTTAGCGAAATCGGTCGAGTAATTTCAAGAAAACCGAGGACAAACAGACAGACAAACATTCATTTTTATATATATAAATATAGATTATTATTAAAAATTTATTAGGAAAAATGATTCTTCCTATAAAAACACAGAATAATGTATAGAACACAGAACAAACAACAAAATGCATATGAAAAGACGGTTTATAATAATTGTGTATGATTTTGAGTTGCTAATGAGGGACATTATAGAAAATACAGAAATGAAAAAAAAATCGAAAAAATTACAGAAGATTGGGAAACATGGCTTATCAATTATCATTAACGTTTATTTTTGTAAATAATACGTGTTAAATAAAATTTTTCGTTTTTAATAACAGTATGGACTCATCTTAAATCAACATTGCTTTTTTATTTGACTAAGTATTTTTGGAATATTAATTATGATTACTAAAAATAATTTGGATGAATTTTATGGTTTATTCGAAAAAAATAAAATATTTCAAAATTTCATTCAAAAAAATCATTTCGAATTCAATTATCCCATCACTACTTTTGCCGTAATTTATTAGTGAGGTAGACTACGCGGCTACACGGAACGGAGTAGGAATACAAAATGAATGTTCGTATTGAAACGGGTGCATCGAGCTGCCAACTTATATCAGTAAAATATCGCCCGAGCTGAAGTAAACTGGTGAAGTATTTTCAGCTTCCCTGTGCCCACGAATAAAGGAGTATTAGCACATGTCGAAACAGAAGAAAATATTTAAATATACAAACGTCGAAGAGTTGAATAACCATAAGAAGATCAAAAATAAATAATGGCTGGAAGTAAAAAGTATTCTAAAACCGACATAGAAGTTTGCACAAACTACCTAGACTACCGTTTTTCAAATACCATATGTAGTTGGTCACGAGCAGTACTGCGCCACGAGAAATAATGTGAGTCGCAAAAAAAAACACCCGGGTGTTTTCAATTTTTCATGAAAATCAGTAATAAAAATAAATAACATTGTATTAATTGCTATTTTTATAAACAATTATTATTAGCCTGAAACACTCATCCAAATTAAAAAAACCTTACGAGAAAAGATTAATGTCGCCGACAGGACTCGAACCTGCACCCTTCTGATATCCGGTCAGAGCATCTGACCGGATGTTTTCAATTTGGATGAGTGTTTCAGGCTAATAATTATTGTTTATAAAAATAATTGTTACCCTTTGCGCCATGCACAAAAATCTTGTCTTAAAAACTTTAGTTTATCAATTAATTGTATTAATTGTTTTTGTGTTTAATTCGTAGAATTTCATTTCTTTTTTTTTTAAACTTAATGTAAATCAAATTAATTAATGTTATTATTAAGTTCTGCTAGTATGTTTAGTTGTTATTATTGTGACAGCTGTTTCGGCGTTTAAGGCCATTTTCAAACTGTGGTTAATCCACATTGTGACTTATTTATATGATTTAATTTACTCCCACTCCTTTTCAATTTGGATGGGTAATGATTAATTATCGGTAAAACTGATTTATTTAGAAAACAATGTTTCATTACCCATCCAATATTTAGTCATCCATTTAGTTAGTATTGGGTCAACCAGTCATGTTGAAAGTCCATATTTTAGGTTTTCGCTAAATATCTCTGTTAAAGAAACGTTACAAACTCAACTACCCACACGAACATTGTAGGGTTTCGCATGTAAAAAAACTCTTGTGTGGACTGTAAACAACGACGCCAAAATAATGATAGTTATGGTTGATTGTAATAAGGGAGAGATTAAAGGTTTAAAAGGACAGGGATAGCCAAACACTTACCGAATGGTGTCGTGAACGAACTTACTCCCCGAAAGTAGTTTTTATTCTGCCGAACAGGAGAGAACTCAAAATACACCGTTTTCCATTTTTCAAAAACGTAATGTTTGGTTTGGGAAGGTAAGGACTGGATAAATTGCAAGGTAGAAACCAGCCACATTATCATTTCAGAATCTAATAACCTCTTAAATGGTGCGCCTTAAAAAAATGCCCATTTGTGTAGAGTAATAAATTTTGCAAAAAAAAGTTAATTAGATAAATTGTAACAAATTTTGCGGATCATAATTTTTTTTTTTTTATGAAGCACTATTTGTGTTATTTAGCGAAAATCCAAATTAGTGACAAATCTGGTTGTGCCGAAGCGCGCATGCGCGCTAAAACTTGAGTTTTTAAGTACGACCTAGGTACATACGGCATACCAAAAAACCAGAACATCGTCACCCTTTGCAAGGTAACCCCCCTTTTCGACTACCTATTTATTGACTGGGCTACATGCAGGTGAATTTCTGACGTCCAAAAGCCGCATCTCCTGCTAATTTTAGCATTTTTTTCGAAACATTACACAAAAAACCATACACAAAAACATTTGTTTTCATACACATTCCGTCTCCTGCTAAAATGTTTTGTTTTGGTTAAAAACAAAACATTTTGCGTAGAGGACAAGATGAGTTTTAGAATAACCTTTTGAATGTACTGCATATTTTTATGGGTTGGAATAAAATATCATTGTTTTGTTTATTGTTTGAATAATAATAAAAAAACATATAAATGTTAATGTATGTAAAATTAATAACAAATATTCTGTGTAAGCCACTGCAATAAAGACAATGGTTGTGTTTATCACGATAATTAAATATGCATATAAGCACGATTTTCATAATACACATAAATTTAATGAAAAATACTTTGTATTACAATGAAGAACAAATTTCAGTCACCGGAGAAGCAAAATCACGCATTTTAATACATTTTAAAGTTTCAAGCTTTTGTATGCTTTTTAGGTTAGTTTTTATTTTTATTTGCGAAAAAAAACCCAAACTAAGAACCTAAAAACCTATTTTATGTCGAATTAATATATTGTGTTATTTGTAAAATAGGTTTCAGGTTCTCAGTAAATTATAAAAAAAAAAAAGTTTCAGTTCTTTAAATTATATATAAAAAAAAAACTAATACGAAAAAGGCGTGCTTATATGAATATTTACCTCACGATTTGTACTTTAAAAAGTTGTTGATATGAGGGCTGTAGTCCTATTAGAAATAGCACACAAAATAAGAGAATACATAACATTTAAATAAATTATTATTATTACTGGATACATAAGTAAACTAAAAATAATATACTATAATTTCGCTCAGTACACATAACCTAAAAACCCGTCCGATTTATGATGAAGTACAATCGGACGGGACGCATTGAAAGATCCGCACCGTGCGGCAATTATTAAAAAAAAAATAAACAAACCCTTCCCCTCTTCACCCGCGAGAGGAATGTTTTCCATCAGTGTCGGAAGGCAAAAATATAGTGAATGCACACACAAATGTATACAGTACCGCCCCTTTGTTTTTTCGTTTTTGTTTGTGTAAATGTTTTCAAAAAACAGTCGCAGGAGATGCGGCTTAACACAAAATAAAAATGACGCACATTTTTTTTGTTGTAGTAGAAAAATACATATTTTTTTAAATTAATAATTATGGGCTTTACGTAACATTATTTGAATGATTGATCAATATTATGTTAAGTTTGAACAATAGGATATGATTTATGAATAATTATAATCTTCTAATTGATTAATGACTACATACTCGTACATGACTCGCGAAACAGGTGTTGCGGAAACTTTCCCAAATTTAAGTAGAAGTGCCTCAATTTTTCGTTTCTAAAGAAAGTTACCATTCAGTGGAAGTCGTTTAACAATAAACCATTGGAATATAAATCACTTTCATTCAATTAAAAAAAAAAAAAAAAAACTAATTAATGTTCTTATTATCTATATAAACGGGAAACCATCAAATATCCAACATAAACTAGTTCATTTTTCTTTTCTCTCTTAGTGAATGAACTTATTTTGCATATTTTACTCGGTAATCTTTTTCTTTGTTTTTCTTTTCTTTTTTTCTTCCTCTTATTTTAGGTACCTATTGTTATTTTTGTTTGTATTATGTACACCTATGTAACGTATTGCATTGCACTACCCCTGCATACCATACCTTCTTTAATAAAGAACTATTATTATTATTATTATATACTACCTACTTAATAAGTGAAACGAGAGATTTTAGGATAATATTTACGTAAGTGTATTTTCGACCATTCGGTCAGAAAATTTATAAAGTATCACTAAATAACATAATTTCTATGTAAACCATACGATGCCCTCGGATTAGCTTTAAGTGTTTTTTAGCATGAAGGTATTTACTTTATCGCAGCAAAGCAGATAATGTTACTGAATAACGGAGATACACAATCGGAAGGTCCAAAAACCTGCCGTTTGATAACAAATACAATGTTATATATAGAGCACTGATGCGCAACCCGCGGCCCGCGTGCTACCTAATTTGCTCAAATAAAATATCAAAGAGTTTGCGGTGAGTAAGTCTCAAGAAAAACACGTTTCAGAAGCGTACAGGACTAATAAATAGTTTTAATTTAATAAAATATACATCCGAAGAAGCTGAATGTGGGCTCATCGTTCTACAAAAATGGTTAAAAACCAACTCAATTACATTGAATGTAAGTAAAACAAAGCACTTCACTTTTTCAATTGACACAAGACGACAACCAGGGAATTAATACAATCTAAAATTACACGAACGCCTAAGCAATTTTTCACAATGTTCTTGCCCCCTTATTACGCACACAGAAAGCATAAAATATCTTGGAATAGAAATAGACGACAATATTCGGTGCGACACTCACATAAATGGTATTACAAGGAAACTCACTTTTTTTTAAAAACATCAGAAATATTTTATGTCAAAATGATGTCAAAAAAGTTTACGCCTTGAAAATGGTATACTAGGATGGGGATCGGCAACTACTAACCATATGAAACAATTGTCTAAAACCCAAAAGGGTATTATAAAAACCATTTTAAAAGTCCCCATAAGAACGCTAACAAAATAAATTTTCAAATGTTTTGCAGTACCTAACATTCAAAATATTCGTATAGTTAAAAAAAAACCGAAGAAACTTAATTTTCACCACACGAGAGCGAACCAAAATGACATTATGAATATTCCTAAATTTAAAACTACTTTTGGTCAAAGGAATTATAAATATATCTCCACTAAGCTATATAACTCACTTAAAAATAGAAATAAAAACGGAAAAGGCAAACGATTTAAAAAATCATATCAAAACCTGGCTTGAAGAAATCAAAGAGGAGTTATCCAGAATCTTGAAAAGAACTCCGTAGGGGTTAAAAACAATCAGTTTTTAAATAAAACCTAGTCCGCCTCAGCACAGGAACCCCTAGTGAGGAGGACTAAGAAAAATATTACAAATTGTCTTATTAGCTTTGTAAAACTTTATTAACTAAATGAAAAAATATGCAATGAAACTAAATAAATAAAGAAATATATATATATTTAATAGTACAATTAGTTAATCAAGGAGGTATTTCAACACCTTGACTAAATATACTTAATTTAGTAGTCGTGGACTGTTTAATCGTTGACGTGGCAAGTTCCCGACATTATCGATATGGCCTAAATGTGCTTGTGCTAGGGGGGCAGATTCGGACTATTTTTAGAGAATTATTTCTGCATCGCGTGTGTTAGTGCTAGTTTTCTCCGATAAATAATATTAACGCTTCTATCTTTTGCTCCGATGATAGGTAACTCCCGATGACCAAATTCTTAGCCTCTTTCGATGCAACACTAATTCTAAGCAAAACCCCTTCATCTATCGGACATCACAAATTTTTAACACACAATCAAATTTTTAAATCTGCACACACCCCCTAAAGTCACACCGGCGATCTATCGAGCCTTTATAACTTCAGATACCTACTCATCTCACAGCACCACCATTGTATTAACTTTATTCCTATATATATATATATATATGGTATATTATATATGATATGGTATATTATATATGATATATACACATTTTTTTCTTCTTTTATTAAGCTTTGTAAACTTTGTGAACTTTGCAAACTTTGTAAACATTGTAAACATTGGCAACTTTGTAAACTGCAAACTGAAAACTTTGCCTGCTCTCAATACAGGTTCTCCTAATGAGACAGGCACAGTACCATAACCCTCTTATAACTTTAAGATTGTATCTCGTATATAAAAAAAAAATATATATATATATATGAAATCACACATACATTTCAATAAGAACGATCCCTCACCCCCTTTCTTTCCTCACCCTATTTAAACAAAATTGTTAGGTAACTTTTAAATTTATGTTTCTTTGTTTATATAACTAGATTCACATTTCACTACCCAACTGGAAACATGACAATGGTCAAATTTATATTACCTACATATTATACCATATTTTTATGTAAACCGTTGGTCTACCAAATAAACATGAAAACATAGCTAGACGGGCACAAAAGGAAGACTCTGTGGGGTACGTCAACAATTGGAAAAATTGATAAATTGACCATTCTGTTAAAAAGTTTGCGCACCACTGATATATTTATTATCGTATTATCAGAAAACAGCAAATCTTATTAATGTTATCATAAACGATTTCAACACAAAGGAATATATAAATTAGTTAATATCTTATACTGTTGTCATTGATTGATACAACTACATGATGGCTTTGTATTTCGACGACCTTGTGACAGAGCGGTCGGCTCCTTGTCTCTACACCCAGAATCCAGAGGTCGCGGGTTCAAAAACATGCAATACAATACCTGATATAAAATTTTTTGAAGTTGAAGATACCTATCTGTCTAATTCTGCAGCTAGTTCAAAGCGTTTGCGAGTGATTCATGATCAATTTCAACATTAAGATTTTATAACCAAAAAACTAGCTGATAACCCTTTTTTTGTTTCTGAATAAAGTAATGAATTTGTGAATTCTTGCTTGTCGTTTGGGTGCCATTATTGATTTAACAGCGAAAGTAATGCCTTGTGACGACTATTACTATCTCAAAACAAATAAATATTCATTCGAAAATTTTATTTCATTCCAAATTCCAAAGAAAGAAAAACCTACTTGTGTTTTCCATTTTGAAAATATTCTACACAAACAAACCTTGTCTTTCGTCACTAATAAGAACAAACTTTGCTATTTTCAGTGAAATCGGTCAAATAATTTGCGAGAAAATCGAGGACAGACAGATAAACATTTTTTTATATATAGAGATTAAATACACAGCCAAAGATAAGGTAATATCGTTTTTTACAAAACGGCTTAAACCACATTGGTAATCATAATTTTCTATAGATAAAGTTAATGTTTAATAAGTGACTGTGTCTTTAGTAGTTAAAGAAATGTTCACGTGTTGGTCTAAATTTCACGCCATTTACAAACGACTAGTCTTTTAAGGTTAAATGAAACGTGATACGCGCTCATTGATAACGCTAATTATTTGAATTAGCGTTATCAATGAGCGCGTATTGTGAAAAAAGTGCCTTTAGCAGTAAATGCTTTTAAATATTGACATGAATTGTTTATTGGCGGGTGTACATATGAAATTAAATAAATCTTTATTGTAAGTTTAAAGCTAAAGTCCTTCAAAAAACTTATAAAAATACAATATATTATTGTAAAACTAACATATATACAACATATTCCGTGTATACACACGCCAATAACAATTCAATCGATATTTAAAAGCACCCAACAAGCCCTCCATTGATACGCTTGGTGTAACCCTAAATGACCAGCTCAGGTATGGAGGCTCCATCGAAACCAGTCAAGTTAGTCTCTCAGATAGTACACAACTGCTGACCCTGTACAAATCGCAAGTGCGCCCCACTGAAGAATTCAACTGCCACCTTTGTTCGGGAGCCGCAAAATATCTGAAAAAAAACCTTGACTGCAGAAACGGGCGGTCCGTTTGATAGATTCCCCTATCTTAAGAAACGGATTGCAATCTTTGGAGCACAGACGTCAGGTGGATCGAAAAAATAATATTATTGAGTAATATTGATAAGATTGAATTACGTATCACTCAGCTTTATGAGCCGACGACGAAGAGGGCGCAGCAAATAGTTAATAACATATTGAATATATTTTATTCAGTAAGTACAAAAAGTAAGTAACTAACTAACCATCACGCCGTTTCCCCGCAGGGGTAGGCAGAGAGAACGGACCGCCAAACAACTCGATCTTGGCATACACTTCTTGCTTCATTCACTTTCATACAACGTCTCATACATTCTCTTCTGGTATTCCGACTTCTGACATGGCCCGACTCAGTATTTGATTCACTTGATCGTGCCATGTCTTCCTCGGAAGTACCCGGCTTTTTCTTCCATACACATTAGCGTCATATATTCTCCTTCCATTCCTCTCTTCGTTCATTCGCTCTACATGCCCAAACCATCTAAGCGTTCCTTTCTTAATCTTGCTCACTACGCTTACATCAGCCTTGCATTCTTTACGAATCTTATTACGAAATGTTTTTGATGGTATTCAAAGTAACGATATAGAATTTGGTTGGACTTTCGGCCACATCAGAATTACAGTGACGTCCAAACCGTATTCCTGATGTGTACTATTTTTAGAATAGTATTTTACGACCATCGTACGAGTTTCCAAGCGAAATGCACAGGACTAATCTTTAGCAAAAGTTTAATAATATCGATACATATTTCTTTAGTTTTACCTTTAATCTATCAATAATGTCAAAATAAATATAAATGTGAATACCACACAATAGCTCCTGTTGCCCCGAACAGTTGGACTATGGCAAACCCGATTGGGGTATGTTGTGAGCCGGTTAAAGGAGATTGGATAGATGAAGGTTGGGAAGTACCGGGAAATTCATATCACCCATTTAATAATAATATTCATTTATTTGAAACACAAATAAAATGTAAGAAAGCTTTGACTGCCCAACTAGGAAAAATCCCGTTTTAGGACACTCAAATTGATAAGTTTAGTTCATATTGATAATAATAATAATAATTGGATGATTTCTATAGCGCCAGGTGCCATTATACAAGAATAGAAGGGGGAAAATGTAGTATTGACATAGTATGGTAATATAACATATCTAGAAAAAAGTATAATAATTAAGTTTAAGAAATGTGAAGAATAGGTGAAACAATTATGTATATGTGTCTGATAGGTACTGGTTGGTGCTATGAACAAAAAAAATGCGTTTAAAATTGAGTACTAATTTTATTGATAAGATTGAGTTACGTATCACTCAGCTTTATGAGCCGACTTTAATTTTAAGCAACCTTTTTGTCTGAATGGTGGTTTTTCACCGGGGCGATGCTGAGTGTATTTATCTCTGATAATAATAATCGAGAAGCCAATATTGCGGACCTATTACCTGCATTTATCTATGTATGTTGCATAATTCATTCAATATTTCACTCAACAGTTTAATCTTATCTAGACATTACTACCTGTAGAGATTGGTATAAAAATAAAGAACAAACGATTTCACGACAATTCAACACACGTATGGATCGGCACACTTTTATAAAGCGATTTAAAGTCATTAAAAGTATGAAAAAAAAACTAGCCCGAAAACCAAATCAAATACAACCTAATTTAAAAAAAAATATATTATTTTGTGTTTAATTCGTAGAACTCCATTTATTTTTTTAAGATTTTTATTGTAAATCAAATTTAATATTAAATTCTGCTAGTATTTTAGTTTTTTTTTATTGTGTCAGCTGTTTCAAAGTGCGGTTAATCCACATTGCGACGACTTCCTTATATGATTTTATTTACTCCCACCCAATTCTAATTTGGACGGTGTTTAAAATAATTATTTATTATAGGTAAAACCGATTTAGTTAGAAAATAATTGAAATTCTCTATTCTATGAGGTTTTTACATCCGTCACAATAATAAAAAAAACTAAACTATTCGCAGAACTTAATAATAAGATTATTAAATTTGATTTACATTAAATTACTAAAAAATAAATAAATTATAAATAAAAAGATTGATTACGGCGGGTTAAATTAGGTTTTCTTACTAGTTTTTTTCGCACTTTTAACGATTTTATGTAACTTTTAAAAAGTGTTATACGCGATTTGAATTAACCGGTAACCGGAACAAACAGTATGGCGTTTTGTCTCATTTTGAGACAGTTAAATGGATATTTAAATGCTCCACTTTCGTGACGGAAATGACGTTGGGAGCTGAAAATAATTCATTGATGTAACTAACCATCAAGCCGTTTTCCACAGGGGTAGGTAGAGAGGACGGATCGCCAAACAATTCGATCTTGGCATACTTTTTGTATCATGAATTTGATTCATTGGACCGTGCCATGACTTTCTCGGGCGTACCAGGCTTCTTCTTCCATTCACATTCGCGTTATATATTCTCCTTACACTCCTTTCTTCGTTCATTCGATCTACACGCCCGAACCAGCTAAGCGTCCCTTTGTTATTCTTACTCGTTTATGTAAAGGAAAAAAAAATTGTACCAATTTCGTGACTTAACTTTAACTTAAAAAAACGAATTATGCTGATATTTAAGTTTGAAAGTTGATAAAATTGGACTGGAGTTCCTTATTATCCTTACTAATGAATAATCTTATATCTTTCGTTTTCCTCGGATTTCAAAATAAAGTTATGCATGAGATTTTAGAGACAAATAGAGTTTTGCCTTTTAGGATGTCTACCGTCTAATGCACATACATTACAATAAAAAGTAAACAGAAGAAACTTTAATCCTTACCTTTTTTGTCCTAATTTTCTCTGCTAAACTCGTAACAGATTCTAACAAGATTGGATTTTGCACTCTGGGGATATTTTGAGATTGGTTTTTGTAGAGAAAATGGAAAAACCACCTCCCGATAATCACTACAAGTTTTTGAATATATTGACATAAAACCAAAAAGTACTTTACGGCCTTCGCTTTAGTGGGCCTGTTCCCACGGGGCGTTTCATTTCGCGTATCCGTCATTTTGAACGAATAATAATAAAACACTATTTTATGTTTCACAATGTCATTGTTCTTTTACAACACACCAAGTTCACGGCCACGTTTGCACACCTGTAGAGCACTGTACAAACTGAGCGATGGTTTATTATTTTTTAAATTGTACAGAACGTTCTGACGTATAGTTCCAAAGTTTTACAAACTTTCCTTTGTTTTGAATGAATGTATACGAAGTTGGATTTATTAAAAACTAGTACCGGCTAACAGGAACCTATTATCTGTAACAGCTTATTTCACAATTAAAAATATTATCATCATTATGATGAAATAACTAATCACACACGAATAAAATAAATTCAAAAGATCAAGATCACCCTGTCACCGAAAGCGAATGAAGAATGAAACTTGTTTTAATCCGTGACACAAACACAAACCGCGTAGTTATGGTTCTAGATTCTAGATCCATAGACATTATAATTCCTTATTGCTGTCTCTTTCTTTCTGATCCAACGGCTACGTGAACTTAATACATTCTGTTAAGGCCGCTTCACACTGATGGCAGGCCGCACGAAGCCGTACAACTGTGCTGGTTCGGTAGATTAATTGAGCTTTACTGCCATAATATTCGTACGTCTATCCTGTGCATGTTTTGTAATAATTTGATGTATAGCATTCGAATATTTTCAAATAATAGTCTTGTGCACAATTTGAAATAAAGAAAGAATAGTTCAATTTTCAGTTATCAAGAATTTTCACGAAATAAATATAGTTTATGTTTAACAGTATTTTACAAACAAGTTCCATAAGGAAATTATTATGAACGTGAAAAAATTAGATTTGTAGTCACTGGCGTCATTATCAATAAATCAATAAGAACAAATTGTTTACACCACATTGTTTTAATATTTAAATATCAACATGTTTCGAAAGCAAAGCTAGCCTTACTTTAAAATTAGACAATAACATAGAAATAGGACAAAATTTTGTAAATATTTCCAGTTGGGACTGAGTTGAAGAACTCATAATTTAAAAAAAATAAAAACTTTCAGATTCATAAAATAAATAAATATTTGCATATGCGAAAATAAAAGAATAGGTTCTAGGTTCTTAGTTTGGTATTTTCTTCCACGAAAAAAACCCAAACTAAGAACCTAACAACCTATATTTTAAATATCCATTTTATACAGTTGGCACATTCGCAGATGTCATTTCATACTAACATGGCGTCAATTCTTCTTCAATATTTACGCGTTTTTATATAAATAAATTTAAAAAAATGAAGTGCATTTTTTGGACTTCCGCTTATGCAAATATTTTTTTATTTATTTTTATTAACCTGTAACTATTTTTTTTCAAGTCTCAAACTGGAAAAAGATAGTCAAAATTTAAGCAATCAATTCAATATTTCTATCGTTAATAATAAATTTGAACTTGCAATATATCGTAAAGATCCTTATGTTTAGCAGATTAGTTAATGTTCCTCTGTCAAAAAATAATTTTAACAAAGAATTATATATAATTAAACAAATTGCAATCAACAACGGTTATAAATACTAAATTAATAGATAGTATGTTAAACAAAAGTAAGATAAAAATATCAAATCTAATGTTTATCCACATATAATTGACATTAGCAAACAATGGAAAACATGAATAATTTTTAAATAATAATACTTCAAATTTATTCATAAAAATATCCAAATACTATCCAACCAGCTTTTTATACTAATAATATATATTTTTTTTAAATAACAAGTATGAAGATGATATTTTACAGAAATTGGGGGTCTACAAACTCATTTGTAACGATTAAAACTTTTTATATAGGAAGAAATTTTAATACTAGAGTTAAGGAGTAGCTTAGATTTTTAAGAGGAACGGCTACAAAAAATAAGTTAAAGTTTTATAAATTGGATTTGAGGTCAAAATACCCAATGATATGTTTATTTAATTGAAATTTTAGTAACTATCTAGTACGCATGAGAAGTATTTTATTTATTTTTGTTTAACATTATGAAATATAGGCCATTAAAGGAATTGATGTTTCGCGATTTTAGAGGCATCTTTAAGTATTATTTGGGGGCTACCGGTGATTTAAAAAAAAATTATCCGTCTACTTGAAAACATAATGAAATACAAAATAAAAACATTAACATATATATTAAAAGAAGTATTATGGTGAACTTTAAATTAAATTAAAAACAACAAATTTACGTTGGAACACAAATTTGCCGTACACAATTTAAAACATCGACCCGAAAAAATCCTTTTTTTAATGTTTCGTTTTTGTATTTTTATTTAGGTAATCATATTTACATAGCAAATATGAAAATTAAAAAAAAAACAATAAACCTGCAAATAATTTTCTAAGTTGCCTATAAAATGCGTACTAGATATTTACTAAACCTTTAATTAAAAAATACATATATATCATTCAGTTTGGGTGGGTATTTCGGTCTCAAATCCAAAATTAAGTTATGTATGAAATAGGCAGCGCAGCCGTTCCTCTTAAGTAATAACGATTATTCTTAATTTGCAAACTATATTTTGAAAACAAATCATTATTTTGACACAAACAAAAGGTTAAAAAAAATTACAACTGGTTTACAATTAGATAAATTAGAAATTATAGAAATTAGATATTTTAGAAATTAGAAAAAATTGTTAATATTTTTTTTTGTTTAAATAGCTATCCTTTAAAATTTTTTTCACATTAATAAGTATATTTAGAATATTTTCAATATAAATTTCAATACCGACAACTATTATGGTTTTTATTTTTTACACCCTGTTATTTTCTTGACTCTATTTATATTGATACTAATAATTTATTTTTAAAATTTCCAATATAAATATATTATTTTACAATAATTTCTGATTTTTGCTTTCGAAACATGTTGATATTTATATATTAAAAAAAGTATTTTTTTATTAATATATTAATATTATTAACGTTTAAAGGGGAGAGAGACGTCGGAGATGGATGATTTATCAAATCTAAATAATAACATTATTACGAAATGCCTCTGCCTTTCATAATATCATTAATAATAATTTGTATTTTTAACCGTTGTCCCAATGTTACAGGGAATGTTTTTTTATCCGTTAATAATAATAATGAATAAAAATTGTAACACATCGGATGGTTTTGGTTACAAGTATCTGCTCAATGCATACATCATGAAGTAATATTGATCCGAAAAAGCGACATAGCACAGTCGTAACTTCTGACCTTGACCGCAAGCGCACAGGTCTGCGTGTGAATCGGCCTTAAATGCCATATCGAAATCCATACAACGTTTTGCGATTTCAGTGTTACTATCGGGACCCGAGAATATTCAATTCTGCTTTACATTGTTTACTTCTTTTGGTGTTTTAGTTTATTGGTTATATCCATTTGCTTTTAGAAAAGAACATTCAAATTATCAATAGGTATGTGAATACTGTGTATCATAAAACTACGTTTAATAGTTAGTTTTTGTTATCAAATTCGGTTTGACAGGAGCTGTCAAAAAATTATTGACGTTAACTGAAGCGCGCGCGAGACAGTGAAAAGGATGCAATGTTTTTCACAGGACAGTCCTAAACCGAACTTTATATTGTTTCTAAAGTTTCAGAATATTATAGAAGTATAGTGCTATATTCCCAATATCAACTTTCTGTAATAAGGAACAACAACAAAAAAGTTAACGCTAGTATATTTTTTAGCTCATGTTTGAACAAAACAAAGCTTTGTTTAGAACGGCTGGTAAAACTTTGAGAAACCAATTTGATAATTTATAATTAAAAAAACACTGCACATTTTTTAACACGTAATATTATTGAAAAGATGACACAACATGGGAGTAGTCTCCGAACGATCACGTCAATATTCAAGTCTCTGAGAAAACTGATCGATTTTTCTTTTTCAGATCTCCGATTAACACAACATAAACAATGAAAAACACCCCGAAAATAAATCTACATTTGCCGCGAAGTTTGAGTCCGGCACGTCACAAGTCGAGGAACAAGTCGACGTCGCCGAGCAAGGAGACTAGCGACCCTGGCGGCGGAGAGCGGAACCTCCTGCCGGGTGGCGCTGTTATCAGCGTCGGATCTGCGACCGGTAAGTTTCTATGGAATTCAGTTTTTTCAGGGCTACCAACATTTCAACAGAAAGCGTGGAGAATTTAAATTGAAATCTGCGCTTTTAAATTTCTTTATCATTGTCTTGTTATTTTTTTACATGCCACATAGTTTTTTATAAACTTTAACGTCTACCTAGCATAGGCTAATGCACGTGTTTTAATAGTTATGCAGTATTATTATATATTTCGCCCTCGACACGGATAATTTTCTAGGTAGCCAGAATTGGAACTAAAGACGCTACATTTTACGGCTGCGAAAAGTGATGCATGGCACATTTTTCTCAAGGTTTTAATATTCTTGTATTTCGGAAACCAATAAAAAGTCCCAATAATAAGGAACTCCGGTCCAATTTTTTATTATTTTTTTTATCATTAGTGACGTTCAAACTTAAATATCAGTTTATTTCGTTTTTTTTTCTAAAGTTAGTTTTCACACTTAAAATAATTTTCAAAGTTTAAATTTCTCGTCCGCCAAAACTCTCCAAATCTATGACCAGTCGGTTTTGAGGTTAGAATGTCAAATGTGAAGGATGAGCTTTACCGTACATAATTTTATATTATATTCACAGTAAATCATAACTAAACATAAGCAATGACATTATGTACCCTTTTAGAAACTTTAACTCAAATAATAATAATAGCATTGAGCAATAACATTATCATAATATTCGTATTGATAATTCGTTTGCTCATGAATACTCTAATTTTTATCATTAATAATAATTTATTTTTATTTTTATATTAAACAAGAAATGAAAGAGCTTAAAGTCATCTAAATTAAGATTAAATTTCGCCAAAATTAGAAAAAAATACGTATTTAAAATACAAAACAAAATCGAAAAATAAAAATTTCCATTCTAATCCAAAAACAGAATACTCACGTGACGTCAGATGTTCCAAATGCAATGGTACCAACTAACAAGGTGTTTTGATGACAAGATAAATAATCTTTTTCACTTCTAAATAACAATTTATATATTCTACGGTTATATATAAGGTCTATAAGTTATATATTCAGAATCGATGTTTGCTGATCTATATGAATATATATTTTTATAGCCATAATATTTTTGGAGTTCCTTATTCCAGTATGAGCTGCGGCCAGTTTTAAGGAACTCATGTGAATAATATTACGCCTTAAAAATGTATTGATATAGATCAGCAAACGCCGATTCAGAATATACAAGTTTTATTATACATATACAATTATTATACATAGAATTTGTAAATCTTTATTTACAAGTGAATTAAAAAATCATGTCATCAAAACGCCCTATTATGTTGGTATCATTTCATTCGAAATATTTGACGTTACGGGTCTCGGCCGCGCGTATTCTGGTTTTGGATTTGTATGGAAATTTTTATTTGTCAAATTTGTTTTCTATTTTAAATAGATACATTTTTGTTTTGTCTAAATTTAATCTTAATTTTGCGTGACTTTAAATATAAAAAAAATCATATTATTGAAAAAAAAGAGAATATTCACGGGCAAACCAATTGTCAATACAGATATTATCATTATGTTAATGTTAAACACTGTTATTAATCCTTGAGTTAAAGTTTCTAAAAACGTACATAATTTTATTACTTATGCTTTATTACTTATGGTGACGGTTTACCATGAATAGAAAATAAAATTATATATTATAAAGCTCATCCTTATTTTGACATTTGACATTCTAACCTCAAAACTGACCAGCCATAGATTCGGAGCGTTTCGGCGGGTTTTAAATTAGTACGCCATTATTAACATAAAATGGACTGGAGTTCCTTATTACCCAAGGCATAAAAAATGATCTGTTAACGGGGAGAGGGACGTCGGAGAGTTATTATTTATTCATTCAAAATAATGATAGTATTATTACGCAATACTATAAACATAATGTCTTTAAATTTATAAAATATTTTATAAATTCACGTAGACTTATAACATGTTCAGATATATCTTTTCCCACTGGTATCTTCCAGGCAATACCAGAGTGGCGACGCGACCAACTGCATATTAAATTGCGTCGATCCGAATGTCGTACGATGTTATTTAGTAGAAGTTACCATGCAGATGTCATAATCGCTACATATACGAGTATATTATTACGTATCATAAGCTATCAGGTAGGTACTTATGAGTGCTAAAAAACCGCTAAATAAATGAGCATAGTGGCTTTTCACGTATCCAAAGTAACTAAGTACCAAATTTTCCGCTCGCAAATTATTTAATTTTTACGATTGGCAATTATATCTGTAGGCGATAAATTTTGGATTATATATGCATAACGAATTGACTGGAATGTTAAGATTAATTCAAACTGATCGCCGTAGCTAGAAACCATAATTTATTTTTAATTTGTAACATATCTGTAAAAGAGCAACATTTTCAGGAGATTTTTTTTTACTGTCAGTTGAATGAAAAAAAATTAAATGTACATATATATTTTTAAGCAAGTTTCTATTATAAAAATATGTAAAGAGAGAAATTTAAAAAAAAATCTGGAATATTACAAACACATGAGAAATGCAAATCAATTCATAACGTCTTATTTTAAAGCAACTCAAATGCAAAACCATTATACTTATCAAGCCATAAAAAATTACAATAACCTCCCCATTGAAATGCGCTGTATTATTGACCAATCTGAACAAATAAAACTCTTCTTAAAAAAAAACTACATACGTAAATATTTCATACGAAACACTTTATAAACACCATTAAATGAAATATTACGTACTTACCAAGTTAAGAATCGTGGCTCCCTTATCGGACACAAGAACTCCTCTTTTCTGATAAGGTTCACACGACAAAGAATACCCTTTAATATTTTTTGTAAAACTCTCGTGAAAAGGTAAAAAAAAATATTTGTATATTTAAAAAAATTTAAACCTATTTAGGAAATTACTATTATTAGGTACCTACGGTAAACGAAAAAGAAACATCATTATATTATGATGCTTTTTTGCATCACTGTTGTTAAAATTCTTTTAAACACATTTTTTAGTGATTTAATGTAGATGATTTCTCGTTGATGTCTACATTTCATAAATTTTGAAGGTTTCCGTTATATAAAATTTCAAAACATTTTGTTAGGAAGCTAACTATCTGAACGAAAAAAAAATCAACACCGTTTATTGGTTTGACCTATCAAAATATTTGCCTGGTGCGCTTTTTTTTTGCGTGAAATGATTGAAACTTTGAATTAGTTCCATTTTGTAGGGGTACGACACCAAATCAGGTTTCCGGAAACACGTAAGTATCTAACAGAAAGATATTTACAGTTTTGATATTTATTTATTTCTACCTGATGTGTACCCGGCCTTGCTCGGTTTTTTTTTTTGTAATAAGTTGTGAATTCTTGCTTGTCGTTTGGGTGCCATAATTTATTTGACAGCGAAAGTAATGCCTTGTGACAACTATTACTATCTCTCAACAAAGAAACATTCACTAGAAAATTTTATTTCATTACAAACTTGATGTTAATAAAGCTAGTGGGCCTGACGGAATACCTGCCCTGGTATTGCAGAGGTGTGCTGCAGAAATCGCTCCAGTTTTAACAAAGCTCTTTAAAATGTCCCTGAAATGTGGCTCTGTGCCCTCTGGTTGGAAAAAAGCGGTCATTCATTCTATACCTAAGAAAGGTGACCGCTCCAACCCGGCCAACTACCGCCCCATAGCGATCACATCAGTTCTGTCCAAGGTGATGGAACGTGTGATCAACGACAAACTGCTTACATACCTCGAGAAGAACAAAATCATTAACGACCGCCAGTACAGATTCCGGCGGAACCGCTCGTGCGGTGATCTTCTCGCGTATGTGACGCATGTTTGGGGACAGTGCCTGGAACGTTTTGGTGAGATTCAAACGGTCTCACTGGACATTTCTAAGGCCTTTGACCGGGTTTGGCACCGAGGACTTGTCAACAAACTGCCTTCTTAAGGAACTTCCCGTTTCCTTGTGTACGTGGATTGCCGACTTTTTGAGGGAGAGATTGATTCAGACGGTTACTGATGGTTTCATCTCTTCCCCGCATTCGATAAATGCTGGCGTTCCACAAGGATCAGTTCTGTCTCCGACATTGTTTTTGTTGCACATCAATGACCTCTTGACATGTGCACCAATCCATTGTTACGCGGATGACAGTACAGTCCATGATTGCTTTTGTTTGACAAGCCCCCAAAGGGCACACAAACTCCAACGGCTCGGAGGGCTTTGAAACAGAGAATGGACAGTTACCTTGAGAGGGTCTCCTCTTGGGGTAAGAATAACCTCGTCGAATTTAATGTTTCAAAGACCCAATCATGTCTGATTACGTCTAAAAGGGATCGAAATGAAAATCTAGTCTCCTTTAATGGAAGCAATCTTCCCAACAAGCCCTCCATTGATATGCTTGGTGTAACCTTAAGTGATCAGCTCAGGTATGGGGGCTCCATCGAAGCCCGAGTAAAGTTAGCCTCTCAGAAGCTGGGCGTATTGTACAGAGCCCGCAGATACTTTAATAGTACACAACTGCTGACCCTATTCAAATCGCAAGTGCGCCCCACTGTAGAATTTGGCAGCCACCTCTGGTCGGGAGTCCCAAAATATCTGAAAAAAACCCTTGACTCTGTGCAGAAACAGGCGGTCCGTTTGATAGATTCGCCCATCTTAACAAACGGATTGCAATCTTTGGAGCACAGACGTCAGGTGGGAATGCTGTCCTTGTTCTACCGGTATTTTAATGGAAGATGCTCCGAGGAACTAGCGTCATTTATCCCTTCGGCACCGGTGCATAGTCGGGAAACACGCCAAACGCGCGCCCAACATTTGCACACGGTTGACATTTGTCACATGAGAACGGGTCGCTTCTACGACTCGTTCTTGTGTTCAACAGCTCGGCTGTGGAATGATCTGCCGGCCTCTGTGTTTCCTCCATCCTATAACATGGGTCTCTTTAAGACCCAAGTTCACTCCTTCCTATCCTCTAAAAGATCCTCCACACAGCATCCCCAAAGATGATATAGGCCTTGAGGGAAATTATTTCCTCCTTGGTCTCCTGTGTGGAGTTACTGTAAAAAAATTTTTTTTTTTAAATATATATATATATATATCTAAATAATAAAGTTCTTGAGTACCTACTTGTGTTTTCCATTTTGAAAATATTTTACCCAAACAAACGTTTTTTGTGAATATGTATTCTGTGGCTAACTATAGTGGTATATCTATGGGCTAACCTCAATACAACATGTTGGGTTACATGTTTTTCGTACTAATTTTAACTTACAGTTAATTATCAGTTTTACATAGTGGATTTCATTCAAACTGCTCTCTAAACCTTCCCGGCACTAATAATAACAAACTGTGCTATTTTCAGCGAAATCGGTCCGGTAATTTTCGAGAATATCGAGAACAGAGAGACAGATATTCATTTTTATATATATGTATTTCCAATCGTTCGGATTTCCGGGTGCTAGGATCAAAACAATTAACGGTTTCCGATCTGTTTTGCAAAATATGAAAGGGTATCGAGATAAACTTTTCTCTGTCTTCAATAACCCGAATCAGCCGCCCAAAATTGCAAGCATTTTTTTTACAAGTTAAGTGACATTTCAAAATGATAAAAATTTAAACCATTTATTATTTTTACCTTGGAGAAATTGTCGCCCGCTCTGCATTGTGTTTGCATTTGATGATTGCTTTAACGTACAACGTAGCATATTTTTAATTTATCAAAATCATTACAACCACTTTGATAGCTAACATCGATGACATGATAGAGCTGAAAGTATGTCGCCTTTTTATTATTTTGATTTTCCTACATATATACCTCACCTTAGTTTTTTTTTATATGAAGTAAATCTCAGCCTGTTGGAAAACAGGTGGTATTTTCAAGATTATATATTATGGATTATAAGCGACCTTTTAGTCATTTATTGTCGTTGCAGATATTTTTATACATACGAGTGGTATTTAGAGTCAACGTTTATAAGATTCTCAGGTATGGAATGGTTTATATTTTCCTTGATCAATAAATATACCTACTAACTAGCCAAATTTATTTTCGGGTGTCAATAAGGAACTCCGGTAAAAAATATAATGGTTCATATAGATCCGCAAACGCCGATTCTGAATGTATAACTTTTATTATATCCAATTATACGTAGAATTTATAACGTTATTTAAAAGTGAATAAAAAATCATCCCATCAAAACACCTTGTTATATTGGGTACCGTTGCATTTGGAACATCTGACATCGCGTGCGCGTTATGTTTTTAGATTAGTGTGAACATTTTTATTTTTCGATTTCATTGTGTATTTTTTTAGTTTTGGCGAAATTTACACTTAATTTGGGTTACTTTAAGCTCTATAATTGTTGTTGAATAAAAAGAAAACTATTATTTATGAAATAAATTATAGTATTCATGAGCAAACCGATTATGAAAACGGATATTATGATAATGTTAATGCTCAATACTATTATTATTATTATTATTTGAGTTAAAGTTTCTAAAATGGTACACACTTTTATTACTTATGTTTTGTTATGGTTTACCATGAATATTATATGAAAAATGTATACGGTAAAGCTCATTCTTGTTTTGACATTTGATATTCTAACCTCAAAACTGATCAAGACCGACCAGCCATAGATTTGGAGCGTTTTGGCGGGCTTAGAAAAAAAGAAACTTTGAAAATTATTTTAACTGTAAAAACTAAATTTAGAAAAAAAAACGAAAATTATTGGTATTTAAGTTGATAAAAAGAAATTAAAAAATATAGAACTGGAGTTCCTAATTTGGAAATATAAAATTATACTTACACATAGATAAATACAGGGCTTCATATAAGTATGAGTGAGGGTTTTATAATCATGCGTAGGTACTTATTATCAAATACTAAATGTATCGTAGTTTCAAATCAATGTTTCAATTTGGTAGGCATACATTTTTACAAGAAAAAATTAAGATGGTTATATTGTGCTTAAAATTTTGAGTAATCTCTTACAAACATTTAGCATTTTTAATACGCATTTTATTTAAAAAAAAAAAACAAATTGAACTAATTACAACAAGAAATAGCTATTTCAGTTGGGGGAGACCCTATATAGTGCATTTAAAATGACTATTTTGCATTAAATTTATACCGCGCCATGTTAAAAGTTATTTGATGTGACATTTGCTGATAGGTACTGCCAACCTAAAAAAAAAAACGAGGGAGACACCAAATAATGTTTTTTAAACACAAACCATGAACCTATTAAATAGCTTATTGGTTCAACTAAGGGTTATTGGTTAGGGTTATTTAAAAAAAGGAAAAATTATTATATGACGTGATAAGGTTGGCAGTACCGTTCGAAAAATGTCACATCAAATAACTTTAAACATGGCGTCATGTAGTTCTTGTGATTTTACGTGCATATTATTTTTTTTGGAATCTTAATTTAAGTGCATTATTTCGTATTTCTACCAACTGAGTCACTTGTTTCTTATTGTAATTAAGTTCAATTAAAGTTTTTTTTTTATTAACAAAATAAAATGCGTGTTAAGAATGCTCTACGATTGTAAAATTTTACTAAAATTAGTTCCATAATTCATTTATATATTTTTATTAAAATAATTGATTAGGTTATATATATTTTTCGTACTTTTAATGACTTTATATCACTTTCAACAAGTGTGGCGATTCATACTTGTGTTGATTTATCCGGTCACCTTAAAATTTACTTGATCGGTCGTAAATTTATGGTACGATTTTATTGTAGAAATAATAATAATAAAATAAAATATGCCTTGGCGTCAATATTTTTACTTACCCAGTACCGACAATATTTTTATGCTTATGTCAACTACGTCAATTTAGTTTTTTATTGATCCGTCTAATCAAACCCGTGAGTGTAATAAATTGACTGAGAAGTGTCCAATTCATGCACGTTTTTGGATTAATTTAATCGTGCGGTTTCCTTGTTGACATTCCCGATTCGTTATCACTTACAATTAATTTATTTTTTAATCTTCGGCTTTCTATAATGTCTTGAAAACAAAGCCCCATTCATCAGGGAGTCAAATGTTCAGCGCCGAGACTTACGTGACGTGCAAGTTTATGCTCTATCTTGAGCACGAGCTCTAGGGGTGTTTAGCGTTGCCATCCCGACGAATTTACCTTCAATTCTAGCGGATTGGAGTGCCTCAAAAACGGGAGAATTTTGTGTCTAACGAGCTTTATAAGATAACGGATTTTCTGCGGAATCGAATAAAATTATTTATTGATGAAAAAACAAGGTAATTCCCGGAATTACTGAAATAATGGGAAGTCTTTAGTTGCATTATTTTGTCCCACTGGCAATTTCTTCGGGAAAATATTTATTTAGCCTAATGCACGTACTTGCAAGGACTCCCCTAAACGATGGGGTAAATAATTCTGTGAATTTAAAAAAAATATATATACATATTTTCAATTGTTACCCCCCCCCGGCCTCGGTCGTCGATAGATGTTGTGCCTTTTGTTCGTGGTTTTAGTACTCAAAATTAGCGGAATATCTGGCGGAAATCTAAGTCGGTTTTGACGGGAATCTGACGGAATTTATATACATTCTAGCGGAAATGTCGATTCCGAGAGGGGAACGCTGTGGCGAGTTCTGCTACAAGTGTCTCAGTAGGAAGTAGGAATTCATACACAACGCTACGAATGGTCGATAACATCATAATAATTTATGATCATAGATACCCTTTTGAATGATGCCTGTCCCTGAATATATCTGCATACTCCCTGCAGCTAACTTCAGCCTTTATAGTGTTCAATAGCCACATCGGCAGACTTACCATGCCACTACTTCAGGGCACACTCTTGTCAGATTCCTAATTAGGATACGGCGAAAATTGCATGGCGCTAAAATACTCCCTTTGTTGATGAAGATTTCTTAAGTGGGAGAGGGAAGTCTTACGGGGATTATTTATTAATTTGAAATAGTGATAATATTTTTACGCAATACGATAAACAATGTTTTTAAAGAGAAAAACATTTAATTTTTTGTGATAACTTCTAAACTTCGAATCTTATAAACCTCATTGCAATATTTAATCATTAAATATTGCAATTAATCTCAAATGAAATATGAAACAGAAAAGATGCAGAAAAAGTGCATCTGGGAATCGAATCTAGGACCTATGAGGTAATGAGATCTGTTTGTTTTACTTTCTGTTTTTCTGTTTTCTGAAACCTTTTTGTATCTTTTTCTGTTTCATGTTTCATCGAGATTTGTTAATATTATCTGCATCGTTTTTATTTTATTTTTTACGTATTAAAATTTATAAAAGGTTGTAGCATTTATCAAAATCAAACCAGAAATATGAACTTCTCCCCCCTCCCTCAAGAGTGTGTGCTAGAGACAATTAGTCCATTCTCTGACGGTCCGGTTGGGATTCAACATAAACTGCATAGGTGATACCGACAGGGCACTGCGGCATACATTTCAACGGAGGAAGAGAAATATGCACGCCTTTATAACTATAAATTACCCTCATATTCAGTAAAGGGGACAACTGAGACAGCTCGGTATGCAATAGGTGGACTTCTTTTATATGGAGTAACGTGCTGGACCAGTTCTTACAATGTTTTTTTGACATTCGGTACGTTTGCCGGAATTTGACATGATCTCAGGACAGTTCCCTGGCAGCAAAAAATAACCTACAATGAATGTTACGTTCGATGTAGGGGTGCAACTAAAACCTCCTCCTTTTTTGTCTCGTTCAAAGGAATAAATAGCATACTAGAGGCTCGTCTTCACGTGATTCACTCGAAATTTTTCGATTTTGACTTTGATAGATCCGATAATATTTAGCGGTAAATATGATAACAGAAATCTGCAATACCGACAATTTACTGGCGGCTACAAATCACTGCAGACCCGAGAGAGAGTCGATGGAGGAAATATCGCGAAACATTTCCTGCATTTTTGCTGCATCCGGTTTATGTCGATTCCCTAACGGAACGGATAAAGTGACAAGTTGTAAAAGGGATTATTCGGTACAGTGTTAAAATAACCCCTTTTTGTGAATGTGGGTTATTTATCATAATAAATTATGTGCAGTTTGACAGGATATAATATATCCAAAGAAACTGTCCGTCATCATAGTTTTTATGTCTGTTGTTGCAGCAATCATGTGAATTTAGAATAAAATTATTATCTGTTCAGACATGGTTAGCCCATTGTACTCTCCCAAAATACTTAAAAGGAATGT